>VZTU01012221.1:154666-182058 GCA_013400835.1 Zapornia atra
GGGGGGAAGGTATAAAAAAGTGAGTGGAACTAGTACTTTAGGACAACTATAGTTTGTAGTTTGAAGTGATTGCTTAACTGTGTTACAATTCTTTTAAAGGTCAACAGCAAGAAATATTTGTCATTTTGTTTTGAGCTGTTTGTGATGGCTTAAAAGTCATCATTCAACTAGCTGGCAAATCAGGGAGTACTGCTCTTAGCTCTTCTAAGTTCTTTCAAATCATTTATATGCATCTGCATTATTAGTGTACAGATTAATGGCTGTCACACGCCAGCGTCCAGTGTATGTATGAAGACAGGCTCCTCATTGCAGTGGCTTCAGCACCTACGCTGTCAATAAAACAAGTCACTCATTACCAAAGATTTCCAGTTTACAGGGCTGCAACCAGATGCCTGTGAACACAATGTGTTTTCTTGCTATCTGTTCTTTGTGTACAATTTGTTAGGGGCTTTAGTTTATAGCTCTGTCGACAGCACAGGTTAAACTACATTGAATCTCAAACCTTCTCTGCATTAAATAGGGTCATGGAAAGTACACCAGCAGTGCAGAGCAGGGTGTTAACCCATCAGGTTCTGATTTTTTAATGCCATAACAAAACGCAGCCTGCACCCCACTTTTCAGGCCTCTTCCTTTATTCGGTTCGTGTACTTGGCAAGTTTTCGTGTGGCTTCAGATTGAAATCTTGTTGCTCCAGTTGTTTTGGAAACAACTGGAATACAGAGAAATACATTAAAATTGGGAAACAGGAATGTTAGGATATGCTGTTAAAATCCTTAAGCATTTGGTCTTTGCCTTCATAGCTTAGAAAACTTGAAACCCTTTGGAGAATGCTACTTACCTTTTCCAGAAGACTTGAAAAACTACTAGTTGGTAAATTGATTATATAGTAAGACACAACAGTATTAAGTCTCAAAAATATTTTAAGCTTATTTGCGTCCTGCAGCCCCGGTTTCCCAGAGAAGTTTGTTGACTATAAACTTTTATCCTCCTTATTTATGACTTAAATCATTTTAAAGTGCACCAGCCTTACTTTAAGTGCTTCTATGTAATGCAGTATAGTGAATAACAATGCTGTACAGTGAAAAACAATACTCAAGCACAGCTTTCAATTAAAGTCAAACATGCTGCAGTGGGGACGGAGACTGACTTCCAGGCTCTGACTCCGGCTGCATCTCCGTGCTTCTATACATCATTACACCACCACAACCCACTTGGTACTAAATATATAATTTATCAGCAAAACTCACTACTTATTCATGAAACAACTCTGAAGTTGACTGTGTTTTAAATCAGGGAAGTGAGGTAAAAATGCTAACTGCAATGATTTGGGATTTACTTAGCTTTCCTCTAAACAAAGACATACTTTTGTACTCTTTTTTGCAGGACATTAGTGTATGGGACGATCACTTAGCATATTTTCAAAGTGAAAATATAAAAACACATAGGACTGTGTTATTAAAAGCAGCTGGGGTGGCTGCTTTCCATCAGGATTTTTATAGTACATTCAGAGTCAGCGTAAGATATGGGTCCTGAGGACCACTAACCATCAGGCCACACAGCTCCCTCTGACAAGAGGAAGCGGCAAAGACTCAGAGCTTCTGAAAGTCAAGCTTAAATATAAGGGTTAAGCAACTCTTTACTGCTGGATCAACAGAATAAAAATGAAAACTGCATCTGAATCTGCTTTTGACAGTCCACCTACAAGCTACTCGAAAACGTTACGGTCAGCTTTTGGGTGGCTCTGGTTTTCTCTTCCAATCAGTGGGTCATTTGAGTTACACGTGGTTGTTATTAGTTTTCAGATGCTGTGAAAGTGAGTCTGTGCACAGGGATGTGACAGCGCCGCTCGGCACAAGTCGCATTTCCCATACATGGGCATTCACAGGCTTTCACACAACGTGGAAGAAAATCACAGACAAATGTACAGCATTTGCATGGCTGGGTTTGAGCAAGGATCGTGCTGTCCCAGGCTGTTTTTAAACAACCGAAACCAGTACATGCCTTTCTTAATGGGCATTATAAAAATTAGCAGTAGACGTTGCCATCAGCAGCGTGTTCTAATTTAAGTCATACTGCTTCAAACAGAATTCCCTTAGAGGAATTTTATAGAATTTATGTAATATTTTACTTAGAAAAGGGATGTCTTCCTGTGTCAACGAGGGTTGTAGCAGGACGACAACTCTGTGAGAGAGGAGGCCAGGAAATAAATAGATGTAAGCCAGTAGTTGTGATTCACCAGCAAAAGCCCCAAAAGGGCTGTTGGCTTTGTTTGGTTTTAGCAACTTCAGAACTTCTCAGTCGGTTTGTTTTTTCAGACACTGCTTACACCATCCATCACTCTGCCACTCCAGCAGCTCACCGCAGAATTGTCCTGTCTGGGGGGTTTATTTGAATCTAAATTTCTGTTTGAGCTATTAGAAGAAACACTTGACTTGGCATCCTCTGTATATGTTGACAAAAAGGCACAGGTGTTGTAACCTTTGCTTGATAAATCATTTACTTTTGCTACTTGACTCGCAAGCAATATGGGGGCATCGGCTTTTTAACTGCCTTTTCCATATGCAAATCAGAAATACAGTATGCCCGGGGTACACAGTGTTTAGTTTCAAAAGCAAGCTGGTCTAGATACCTCATGACTAAGTAATAGATACGTCTCTTGTATTGCCAAGGACTTGTAATAAGGAGAGTGGTAGAGGAATGGGAAAGTACCATCACATTAATTAGGGACCAGCCTATCAGTAGTGGTGACAGTACTAAAGAATAAAGGGTGCTGAGTTTTGGGTGGGTTTTTTTTTTTATCCTAACCAAGCGATAAAAGTAATTGTGAAACACAGGATGTGTGCTCAGGGTACATGGTAACACTAAACTAGCAACCTGCTCTTGGTGACCAGAGTTGGCATTGTCATTCACCGCTCTAAATGGCGTTTGCTGATCCCTCATGCTTTGCTCTGTAGTGCAAAAGTCCTTTAGGGACTGTAGGTATTCTGTGTGCCCAGCTCTGCTTCACGCTGAACATCGCTCACTAGGCTGAGCCCTGTCTGCCACCTACTTACCCTGCATCTTCCTGGAAATTGCACTTTGGGTGCTAAAAACAGCTCCCAAGCCACACATGCCGGCTCCATGTAATCACCTCTACCTGCCAGTAGCCCTTGTGCCTCGCACAGTGAGGTCACGAGGATGCACAGAGCAGAAACTGCCTCCCACTGCAGGCACTGTGGCTCAACTGCTTTAATACCTGGGGGAAACTAAATGGTTTTCTTCTCTGCTTGAGCAAAAGTATCATATGCCCTTCTTGACCAGCTGTTTAAGAAAAATCCCTCTCTGATGTAAACACACTCTAGATCAGATCCATCCCAGTAACTTTCTAAAACTTGGCTAAGCACAAAACCACATAGTTGTTCCCTTACCTTTAGGCAAAGATAAAACTATTTCCAGAATCGTAGAATGACAGGGGTTGAAAGTGACCTCAAAAGATCATCTAGTCCAACAACTCCTCTGCCAAAGCAGGATCACCTAGATTAGATCACAAAGGAATATATCCAGGTGGGTTTTGAATGTCTCCTAGGAAAACAAAAGTAGAAGCTTTTCATGCTTCTGCCTTTGCACATCCCAAAGTTACAGTCAGATTGTGGGTAATAAGCCACCGTCTCATGTTCCCACCTTTCCCTGATAGAGCCACCCGCAGCACCCATGAGACAGCTCGTTCTTTATAACGTAAAACAACCAAAATGGAAAGCCTGTAACTTACTTTGCAATAACTTAGTGCATAAGAAAAAGGCCCTGAACCAACCACGCTTGTTGAGGCAGCAAAATGACCAGTTTGAAGACCAAAAAGCTCCATGGCACAGCTGCGCGCTCACCACCAGCCTCACAAAGACCCAGTACAGCCACACATGCTGTGACGTGAAGCATCCGTACCGGAGTAGGTATGGGGGAAAATGACTGGAGTTCAGCAAAATGGTTCTAGTGTAAGGAAATCACTAACTTGTTTAGATGGGCTCCTGTTTGCTGCCTTTCCAGAATTAGATGGTGGTATCTTTGTAGCTTCTTCTTTTAGGCCTTTATTTATCTCTAAAAAACCACCTTCTGCCTCAGGTGCATATCCAAACGTAATTGTACAATTACTTTCTTTCCGAGAGACAAGGGATAGACTATTTTAGTTCCCCACGATCCTTTTAGAACACAAACTGCAACCTGCAATTTTTCACCAGCAGCGCTTTAAAACAAAGGGCACGGGGAAAAAAAAAATTAGTTTTGTGCTGTGTCCTGTAGGTTAGCAGATGTGAGTTCTGTCAGAAAAGGGAGGGAGGCAAATTCCGGAGTAGATGGTCCTTCTGTGATAACAGCCCATAGCTGCTGCCTCGACACTTCATTCAGAGGAATGGCGTGCAGGTGATGCCCCTCTCTGAGGCAGGAGACGGCTTGGGCAGTGGGGAGGCAGGGAAGCAGTCTCGCAGGTAGCAAGGCCCGGTGTAGGATACATAGATCAAAGTCAGCACCGCAAATAGGAAGCTATCGCAGTTCTTCCCGAGCTATCGCTCCTGCGGCTGAAACTGCAGAGCTGTTTTGTGCCCAGGTTCCATTGCCACCCTATGGAAGAAAGAAACCAGTGCACACATTTTTCTTCTGGCAAATGAAACATGTGCCTTGTGCTTCACCAGGATTTTCCATTGCTGCTTCTCCCTGAATCCTGGCCACAGAGCCCTGCCCTTTGCACCATCAGAAAGGGATGCAGAGCTGCCAGACCTACACGCAGCTCCTGTCCTAATGAGTACTTTGCTAATGAGTACCATGAGCTGCCTTGTCCTGTTCTGCTCCTGCACCCTTCTCTCTTTCTCCCACCTCCCCGGAATTGCTCTGGTCAGACAGGCAGCGCCGGCTGGCCCCAGGGAAGGCAGGCTGGGGTCAGGATCTCCAGGCATTGCTAACAGCTGAGCCACCACTGCACTTCACAGAACACTTTGTTGTTGAGAAAACATGTCCGAGGTGCATGTGGCTCATACGTTGCAGTGGACATGCAGAGAACATGAGAGACTGGAGGAACAAGATCAGGCCTTTTATTTTGGGGGTTCTGAGCTCAACTGTTCATAAGCCAGGTCCGCGCTAGGTGTTGCTTAGGTGCCTGTTCATCCCAGGATGAGAATACTTATCCTCTGGGCTAAACACACCACTTGTGTTTGAGCATGAATGAAGAACGCTGATTTGGAAGCCTTCGTTCAAATCAGTTCAGCCCCCCTGAGAAGTACATCTTCTGTACCATAACCTCCTTGGCCAGCGTGGTGGTTTTGGAAGGAACTTCAGCTGCAAACCACTTTCAAGCAGAGACCCGACTGCCCCTCTCCCTCTCTTGGCCTGTAGCTGCAAATTTGTTGGCAGGTTCAGAACATCATTTAAATGCAGGAATAATGTCTCTCCTGGGTAAAGAAGAGAAATCTGCTGAGACCAAAAACAAAACCACAGTTTTGGGGCGAGGGACATAACTTTCTAGAGCTGCTGAAGTTGAAGGGGTCGCTCTGCTTCCAAACACAGCAGGGATCTGTGGACTTTCTCATACCAGTGATAGGGAGCGAGGGCTGCTCTCCTCCAACACCTGGCCCAAAGTGTCACCCAAATTTCAGATTGCTCCTGAAAGTCTGGGGGCCCTGTAAGCTCGGGGATTGCTTTCCTTCTGGAGATTTGCAGTACAATTAATAAATGAGAGACCCAAACCAGAAACAAGAAGCAGAAGCATTATAGCAAACAGTGGGGTGGGTGAAAAAGAGAGTATGCTGTGTATGTGACCACTTAATTTATACTAACTACCTGGGCTGAGGGGCGCTCAGGAAGGACAGACTCTTGTGTGCTTTGACTGTAACTATGACCACTGAAAGTTTCAATTCCCGAGGAAAAAGTGTTTTTCTGCAGAACCAGTGGCACCAAGCTACGTGACGTGCGTGTCGGTGCTGTCTTTCATCTTCCACCCAGGAAGCAGCTATATACTGACCTGATCTTAAGGGTGGCCTGGAGATGGCCTTAAAAACGTAGTGTAAGTCTAGAGAGAGTGTGTACAAAAATTGCAGTGTCAATCTCTTATCAAGCATCGGCAGGTCTCAGCCCCTGGGAAGCTGAAAGAAGATTTCAGATCTTGCCTTTGCTTTGTGCTTGGCCATATTAAATTCGCTCTTCTCTTTTGCGGAAATTAGTCAAGGGAACGTTGGCTGAATCCTTCACTGAGCTAAAATTGATACAGTTCCACCATGATGGGAGCAAAGAGCCCACGCACGGCCGTGGTGCTCTTGATGTGCTCCTGATCACATAATAGCTCCATAGCCACAACGTCCCCAGTGCAGCATGAGCGTGAACATGCCGCTCTGATCACTGTTGCTAATGACAGTCCGGAGTGCGCTCTACACAGAGGAGATACAAAGGTGACCAGAAACCAGGGTCACTCCCCATCTCCCATTCCCGCCACTGTTCAGCTCAGCACACAAAGCCCCATTAATTGAGCTTTTGCGCAGAGGGGCGGGATGAAATTCCCCTCTCAGATCAGTTCTTAAAAAGCAGCAGAGAACAGCGAACCTTGAGAAGAAAGCACATATTGCACTACAGAGGGAAAGAGTCATAGAAAACTTCCCAGTACCACCATGTGGCCTCATCTTCAAAGTGGGTTGGAGCCAAATCAGTCCAGAAATGCCGGGGTTAGTCCTTGGCAGAGGGAAAACCTTTTTCCTGAGCTTTTTCTTCCTCCTGTTGCAGGCTCCAGTGAGCAGTTCTGACTTCTTTTTCTTTGGAAACTCAGACTAAGCATCCTATTTCCAGTAGATCCAGCATACAATTACTTACAGTGGACATAGACAAATTTCCCAAACTAAGCAATTAAAGTTATTGCGGATTTTTTTTCTCCTGCCTTACAATAAAGAGGAAGCCTGTGTGTAAGGCACCCTTTCTGGGGGTTTTATGGCCATTACTTATGCTCCACAGTAGGAGAGAAGTGAGAGAAGAAGTAAGTGTGGGCCTGGTGGGAAGAGTTGGCAAATGCAGAAATATGATGAATGAGCTGGAGAGATTTAATTTCTTACTAAATTCTCTACAAGCTGTGTAACCTTTCTTTAGCTAAACAATTACTCTAAAAGGCAATGATTTTCTGCGTTTTCATTGAAAAGTCTTCATAATAACAATGGCCTATGTTCTCCTTCTTGAAGAACTTCTGCCAAAAAACAGTTTTCTTTTTTCCATTCAGCAGGAAACTTTCTTTTCTTTTTATTTTTTCAATCTCATATTCCCCACTACACAGATTTACAAGGCCTACCACTTACTGCATGGGGCTGGGAAGAAGCTTCCCCTCAGGCCAAATCATTTTGGACCATCTCGATTATAGGGATTCTTGCGTCTTCCTCCCAAGAGGAGGGCAGCCACTGTCAGAGATGTCATGCCAGACCCAACCAACTATTTAGTCTGACAAAAGGCAACATTTCCCCTGTTCACAGGTACAGAGTACGTAGGAGCAGACTCCCAGAGTTGTTTTTTTTTTTCACTGGACAAGCAGCAGCTCTTGCTGCTGTTGCAGTGGGTGCAGTTGAGACAGGAAATAGGTACTGGCTTTGGTGTGGTGGGGAGAGAGACATCGGGTCTTTAAATTCATCAGCCATGCTGCCAACATGGTTAAGCGAGAGTGGGTGCAGATCCTCACTGACCCACAGGGTCCTGGGAGCTACTGGAGCATTGTAAGGACTTTGTAAGGACTTTGGAGATGTGGCACAAGCAGAGCACTTTCCTCCTGCGGAGCTGCACAGTTGTTCCAATACACCCATGCGTACGTACACACACACACACAGATCAAGCACGTCTAAGGCAAGATGATAGTTATGCTCCTCTTACTGCTTTTACTTGGCTTGGCCGATATCCTGGCCACCCCACGCCCACCCCAACCTCCATTGCAGATAATGCTGTATTGGATTAGTCTGCCTCGCTGCTGCATCAGGTCCCAGATCGATTTATTGACTCTGTCAGAGTGGCTAGTACAGTAATTGTTACAAGAGCAGAATAGAAAGCAAGAATGTATCCACATAAAATATAAAAATGACGTTTTGTTCCTTCTTTCCTCCTTTGCCCTATAGATCTTTATGTGTTTACACAGTGGAGAGCACTTTACTTAAGTTAATCAGCTCCTTCTACATTATTAATTGCGACAGTTAGGGTGCTACATGGCGGCAAACGTATTACTGAAAACATTGATCTCACGCTCACGGTGTGGACCTGAGTAGGTTTTGTATTCCTCCCCTTCTTTTGCAGCTGCTTTAGGGTACTATCAAATGGCATTTCCCTGACTGACAATACGCCATCAATACCATTGATTTTGCAGGGGGGGCAGAGAGACGTGCATGAGGAAGAAAGGCGTGCGCGGAGGTTCAGCACGTTCTGTAGCCTTGGAAAGGGGTTGTTGGAAGTTGGTAATCACGATAATTACATGCCTGGCCTGATTTCTCTCTTTTGTAAAGAGTAATAATTTAAAAGCTGAAGTTTCCCGAGTGTTGAAGATTTGCAGAGATGGCATGATGAGACCTTTTAAAATGCATGTAGGATATATACCCTTAACAAAAGACATACTGACTTTTTACAAGGGTTTCGGAAGCATCTTTGAAAGACATTTCATGAAAGTTCAGCTTTCGCAGCTGATACCTATATGAGCTCCATAAATTCCACACAGCCTGACAAACTCCAGTAGGTGTCACATGTGACCTGGATGGAAAAGGTCAGCAGCTGAATTTATGGCTTTTGCATTTACTGGAACATTAAGATTTTTGCCAACTGCCATATATACTTTTTAACAATTCTGCAATCAAAGGATTAGGACCACAATCTACAATGAAGGTCAAAAATTAAAGGCCACAATCCCTACATCCCTCCCAATGGATAGGCATTAAGCTACTTCTGTTCTGAGAATCACCTTTGGTTAATGGCCTTACCATGGAGGTCAAGGAATAAATAAGCTCCAGAGGTGAACCCCTTGCAAAATAGACTATCTCGCTCTGAAATTTAATACTAAATTTCATAAGAAGGGATGAAAAGATGAGAAGCTATTTCTTAACAGAGAAGGACTCTCCAGTTGGCAGCAGATTTCATGTTCCCAAGACACTGAGCATCACCTCCCTTGTGCTGGACCATCCCAGACAAATGTAAATAGCACACAGGGGAAGGATTGGGGCTTCAAAAGAAATACATGACTGCAATTTCATTAAAACCCATTTGTACTTTAACAAAGGTGCCTGTTCTTGGTAAGGATTACTACCAGCATGCAAAGTTGTAGCTTCAAACTTCACCTGATTTTAGTGGCCTGGTTTTGAACAACAGGTATCATCTTGGTTTAGGCATTCATTTTTTTAGTATGTTCTACTTGTAGTGTGGTCTATCTCTACAGAGATAGCACTGGAAAAGTATAATCCAAACCCAGGATATTTATAAAAGGAAAAAAAGGTAGTGTTAATGGGGTACCCGTGAACTTATCTTGTAGGCTTGACTATGTAGCCTTCATTACTTTGGTTATCAGTAATCAATTTTGAAAGCAGTACTGACACTAAAATAGTAATATTTTCAGGCATATTCCCACAAATGACCCAGCTCGTGCATCATCTATACAACCACTAGTTCTTACCCATGAAGGGATGTGGCTAAAGAGATTTCAGAAGACAATCAAATGTCATTTTCATTATGAGATACCAGTAACAAAAATCACCAACAACAAAATGCAGCCACCTTTGAGGCTGAACACAGTAATTTCTGCATGGCATGGAGCAGCTTTACACAACTTTAGGTGTCCTTCTGTGCTTTTGCTCTCCTTACATCTTTTTAAATATGTCAACAGAAAAGTTACCTGACAAAAAGAAGGTAAAGTTAGAAATGAACACTGCACTTGGGATTGGATTTCTTTATCCTTGCATGTGCTAAACAATGAGCAATGAGATTGGAGGCTTTGCAGGAACACTTTTAATCATGATGTTCCTTGGTTGGCTCTTCTCTTTGTTTTCTTTTTTGTTTTTAAGGACTTTCATGTCTTTTGGGTTAAAGGTCATGTCTGTGAATCTCTGGCATTGGACCCGACTGTACGTTCAGTGAAGCTGATGAGAGTAGGAGATGCAAGATTTGTTGGCAGGACTTTGTTTTAGACATACAGTAATATTTGTGTTTAATTATGGTTATATTTTGCTTATAGCCATGTACAGTAGAATAAATCTAGCCTTTTTCAAATAAGATCAGTGTAAAATTCACATTTTCTCTATGGGAAGGACTCGTACCATGGTTGTCATGTATCTCTAGAGCTTTTCTTTTCTGGCTACAGGTAGCATCTTTTGGTGACTCCAAAGCAATCTTTGATGTAGAGATGTGGTTAGTTTGGGGGTTTTCCCAGTTTACTGGCCTTGTAGACTAAATTTGAAAGCACAGACCAGGCTTCATTCTGCATGGTTCGTTCCCAGCACAGGGGGTTCCACGGGCTCTCTGTAAACTCATTGTCCTCCTAACTGTAGTAACAATGACAGAATTGGTCCTGATAGTGGCAACTGCTTTAGCAGTCCTGTTGATGTTGAGTGAGTCAAAACAGAGTGCAGATTCTTCTCCTGGAAGTTTTTCAGGAGGAAAAGTAGGAATATTTAGGAAAATGGGAAGGATAAGAAAAAAATGGAAGAGAGCTGTACTTCCATGTACAATGGAGTAGCTTACTTACTGAGTACAAAGAGCCACTTCTACCCGGTCTATTTTCAGAGAAGAGCCTCACATTCAGTGGCTCATAAAAGCAAAGAATCACCTTTTGATTTTAAGTTCAAGGTTTACAGTAGCAATTTTGTCTGTTTTCTCTGTTAGTATTAATTAAATTGAGAGAGTTTAATTAGTATTACTAAATTTGATCATTAGTAGTAATTCATTCTGCCTGCCATACTGCACAAATATGATGAGGCAGAAATAACTAAATTGTTTAATTTCATCTCATTTAATGACTTTACACTCCACCAGGACTTCCATTGGCATCTCACAATATGTGTGAAAATCACTCCACACTAGGCCAAGACCCAACTCCCTTTAGCCAACCATGTCTAATACATCCCTCCTCATCCAAAGGCCCATCATGGGCTGCAAAGGCTTTTCCCATTTCTCCACCGGAGAGATGGCAACCTGCAAAGGCTACAGTGGCTATTCCTCACCATGGTCACCTGGCTCCTCTATCATCCCCACCCTGATGGCACCGTCAGAGCTGTTCAGGATCCATAGGCCACTGCGTGCCAGGCCAGGGGCTCTCCATGGCACAACGGGAGAGGTCCTGTCAGCACTGCTTATGGCCACACAACCCCAGGAGCTTTGAGCACGGCCTTCTAGTTTCCTTAGAGCAGTTTGTTCAGTCTGGCAAGGTACAAAGCGTCAGGAAACATGCAGACTCAAAAGTTTTCTCTCAGAGGGTTTTGTTGCTCGGCTCAGTATCCCTCCTGGCTCTCCTCTTTTTTTAAGGGGACACTTGAATTGATTCATTATTCCTCCAGCTCACTGTCTGTGTTAATTTTAAGGTCAGTGTGGCAAGAATGCTGGAGTTGCCCCGTGCCCCTATTGCTGCCTGTGTTAATTTGGAGATCCAGCTATGACTTGCCAAAATCCCAAGTCTTCTTCCCTTTCTGCAGACTCTAAACCCCAACCTTTCTCTGCCTGCTTCTGAAAACATCCTGTTGTCTCAGCCTCCTCGTCCCACAGTCCTCACGTCCCATACAGTCCTTCTGTCCCTGCCTGAGGTGCGCTGTTCCTGCTGCCCACAGCCCAACTCCCCGCCTGCACGTCCCAGCCCTCCGACGACCCATCTCTCCCTCCCCCGATTTTTTGCCTGCTTTTATCAGGCTGTGCACGCTGCCTGTGCTCTCTCAGCAGAACCGTGGGGCTGCTCATTTGTCTGCTTCACCCGCAGACATCCAGTGCAGGCAGGGGCAGTGCTGGACGCTTCGGGGGGGATTTTGGAGGGAACGCTCCATCTCCTTTCCAACTCAAGTTATTACCTCCCCTCACTTTACTGTTGCGCTGTGTACTCTAAAATACTCTCAAGGCAGGCAAGAAAAGCAGCTAAAAACTCCCTTTTGTACCCCAGACTCTGCAGAATAAAGAGCTAGGGCCTCTGCAGCCGGTCCTGCTGGAACCCCTCAGCCCCGCAGGCCCCTAACATCCCTCCGGCCGCTCCATTGCTCCTTGTCGGCACAGGACAGGGAAGAAGAGTCCCATGGGCAAATCCCCCAAGTGTACGTGTCTGTGCGAGCACGTGTGTGTGCACACTCAGGCTGCCTCACTGCAAATGGAGCTTGGGAGGCCCAGACCGGGGGTTGATTTTCTTTGGATGACTTTCCCCAATTGTCTAAAGCAATAAAAGTAAAGAAAGTTTGGGGGAAATGGTGGTTGAGGGGAGATTATTTTTGCAGTCCTGGTGCAGGCAAAACTCCCGAGGCTTCAGGGGAGTTTCGCTTGCCTGAGGACGGCAGGAACTGGCTTAAATTGAATAAAACTGTAAGTACAGTATAGGGGACTGGGTAACAAGGAGTTCTGCAAAAGCAACAAAACCAGAGAGCACAATGAAGAATAGAGCGGGTTACGCCGCGGTGAAAGTATGTACTGGTTGTTATAACACCGTGCCTCTAGAATAAATTATGTCCCTTTAAAAAGTAATACTTTAACTGTGGAGCTATATAGAGACAATTAAGACGATATTGTTCTCCTCATTTCCCTCCCCACCCCCCCACGCACCCCCCTTCCTCCCTCTCTCTGCAGTAGCTCTGTGGAAACTTTTAATGCTGCAGCTTGAAACTTGGGCCTCTGGGTCTAAAATGCCTGAGAAAGCACTGCGGGCTCTAACTGTAAAACATTCCTTCGGCGGGCCCTGGAAACAGGGCGCGCTGGCGCAGGCGAAGTTCAGAGGGATCACATGTAAATGAGGGCTGGCTGCAGACTCCCGAGGAGCGTTTTATTTCGCTTAAACCTGAACTTGAACTTGCAAACGCGTTGCCAGAGCCTGGGACAGGCAGAGACAGCGGCTGCGAAGGGCTGGGAGCTGGGACTGCCGCCGGCCCCATGCACCCACCGTCAGGGTTGAGGAGGAGGGAGGGAGGGGGGGGGTTCCCTCTGTGCACCCCTCCGGCTTTGTGCCGTGTCCAGGGACACAGGGAAACAGAGGACAACGCGGGCACTGTAGTTTCAGGAGCAGTTCCCAAAAGGCTCGCTTTTTTTCCAAGCAAAATGCTGGAAAGTCCCATCGCAGCAGGGTGTCCGCCATCCCAGTTTCCACGCAAGTTCCCAGCGTGAAGTTATAAGTGACTCCAAGTCCTGATGCACACTTTTATTTTGTAAAAGGAAAGAAATAAGTAAGGTTGAACGTAAGAAATACTGAAGCCTTGCACTCTCTAGCAAGTTTAACTGCGCTTCCAGCAGAGGAAAATACAGGGCTGTCGAGAAAGCGAGCATAAAGTGCAGAATTTAAAAAGCCCTTCACAGAGTATTTACTTTTAAATTGCAATAGTAAATGTAAACTGTGAGGCGGGTTTTCACATCCTCTTTTTTACTTCTTTGCTAAAACGTGGACTGCTATTTTCTCCTTCCCTTGTGAAAGGTGATGTCGGTACCGGGGGGAACAAGAGGTGCCGATGCCGGCGGGTGTCACCCAGGTGTGTTGGCCGAGGTGGCTGCCGGCTGGGCCAGGCCACGGGCATGGGGCAGCTTTACCCCTCCTTCGCACAGCTGTACTTGGCTGCTGGGTCATATTTTGGTCATTTCTGATTACTCCCGAACAATTTTGGCTGTGTTTATAGCAAAACTTTGAAAGGATGAATGGGCGAAAAAAATTCTTTTTGGCAGTAACTCAGGAAATATCTACAAAGATGTCCTTTCTGGAGCAAGATATTATTTCAGGGTTTGTGTTAGGATCATTTTTATTCTGTGACAGCGCATAAAGAGACCGGGACAGAGCAATGAGGTCTGGCATAGCTAAAATCCCTTCTGTGTGTGTGAGGTTATATAGTTTATCAATGCAGAAACCACCACAGGCTTTGAAAAGTAAACAGCTGGCTTCGGTCTGTGTGCTGTGCTTTGGAGTCGTCTGCTGGATTTAAATGGCTAGTCTGAGATTTTTTTGAGTGGGGCGCACACACATACAACACACACATATATATATAGTTTTTCTTTTTAAACATGTCAGGGTTTTGTAGCCATTCTTAGTTCCTTTATTTGTTACGATTTTCCTTTCTGTTTCATTTGGGTTTATTTTGCTTTTACAAACTTCATCACTGCCACCAGCAAGTCTGCAAATAAATTTAAAAAAAAAAAAAAATTTCTATCCCAGTCAGAAAACCTTATGGCAGCGACAAATATCAGAGAAAGCCATCGTCTCTCTCAAAGATTTCATCTCACCATCCACTTAATCCGCTTGCTGTACCTCAGATCTCAAGTAACTTTCATACTGTGGGCTCACTTTAATGGATAGAATCTATTTTTCATGAAAAAAAGCAGGAAATAAGCTGTCTTTCGTACAAAGATTTACAAAATGTAATCATTGTTGAAATATTCTCTTTGAACTGCCTTGTCCGCAGGGGTGTCTGGCTCCCAATACCCCCGTTTCTTTAGAACACCCTTACAAGTTCTTCTGGTAGATCAGGTACACTGGTGGTTCTGGTCTTTGATGTCTTGAATGAATGAAAGAAAAGCATAATAAAAGAGAGCTGTTGATCAAGCATAAAATACTCTTTAAGCTGACAGAATGGCAGAGTTAACACATTCTAAGCTGCTTTTAGGTTTTTCCTTTTTTCCTCACATTTTCCTGTGCTTTGTGTACAGTGGGGGTTTTTATTTTTTGAAAAGTCTCTGATCTATGTAGTATGCCGTCCTCTAACAAAAACCGAAATGGGATTGTTTCTCTCTCTTTCTCCCTTTCTTTTTTCTCCCTCTTTCACTCCACTATCTTTTTTTCTTTCTTTCTTTCCTTTTTTTTTTTTTTGTAAACAGCAAGGGTTACGGTTTAGCGTTACTGCAGTTAGCTTTCGATGTGCCGGGCGAAGTTTAGAAGTTACTTTGCAGATTGCAAATAACAAATAAACGAACTTGTAGCTTAACTCTTTAGAAAACTGGAGGAAAACCGTAACTCAGAAAACATTCCCAAAAGAAAGGGAAGAACCGCTGTCCGAAAGCAAAACTGCAAACCAAAAGACAGGCATAAAAATGACCTCATTGTAAGAGAACTTTCTTTTCGAGTCAGAGAAAAGGGAAAGTTTTCTTCCTGTAGATCTAATTTAGATCTTAAGTTCCCATACATTATTTATACATCATATTCAAAGTGCCAGCCTACTCTCTTGCTTGCTGGATTGCATTTCAAACATTTGCCATTGATAAGTCTTTGCTGTATTATATTCGGGCTAAATGTGAATATGTCATAGCGCAGTCAATCTTTAATCCACTGAGCTTCAGGTTCAGGCGGCAGGGGGTCCGGCGCTCAGAGCATTGCTTTATACTTGAGAAACATCTGGGGCCAGCTGGGACACTTTACTGGAACATTCAGATGTCTGGAACAACAGCAGGGGTTACTGTATGAGTGTGTTTTCCTAGGTTTGGGAGGGTTTGGGGTGACTTAGTTAAAAAACACTAACTGTTCCCAACTTGAGGTTTGAACCCGAGCAGAAATCTTGCCCAAAGTGTGTTTGTTGATCCCAGGAGAGAAGTGGTTTGGACTACTATACATTTTTAATAGTCAGCAGGCACAAGTCCATATTACAAAATTATTGCGCGTAATTTAACGCAGTTTTGCCACAATTGGCATCCTCACAAAAGCTATTGGATGCAGAGCTACCGTACACATCGCCTGGAGACTGGTGTCCCTCCAGGGATGGGTTTTATCTTCCTTGAGACAGTATAAATATGCTCATAGTGGGGCGTGTGACTCTCCTGGGTCTGGGTATTGGACAGCCAGAAGATTCACTCATGTTTTTATGTCCCTTTGGGGATGACCAACATGCTACTTACGTTCCTTTTGGTATTTCATTGTGGAAATCATAATTACTAAATAATTAATCCCAGCTCTAAGAAGAGAACTTCCATAGGCACAAAGGTGACCTTGTCTTTAATATTCACCTTTCGGTTTACGTGGGAGGATCGAATTTCATGCCTGGAGAAATTCTGGAGAAACCAGTAGAAAAGCAGGACAAATTCAGACGTGGGGTAAAGCGAAGGTGGTTGCTTCATCTGCTGGAGCCCTCCAGCCAGCTGTGCCAGAAGCTGAATTAACCTCTGCCTTCGCTCACCCTGGCACCCCTTTGGAAAATTACATCAAAGCCCCAGTTTTGGCCCCTTGCATTCAAACGACCCGCCGTAGGAAAGAGCCTTCTCACAGGGTGATGCCTTAAGGACCGCTTTGCTGCTGATAGGTGTTTATGATTCTTGTTTTATTTTTGCAACCAGAAGGACTCGTTACCCCGAGTCACCTTCCCAGGGTTAGTGGTTTTGATTGCCTGGAAGGTCTTGAGATGACTGAAATGTCATCCCCCAAACAAAACAACTCAACTGATACACCGTGATGAATCCTCGTAGGTGCCCGATGGTTGTGGCTCAGGTTCAGCCTGGCTGCTCAGAACAGCCACTTTGCCGGCGAGCTCTGAAGCTGCAAGTTGTTGTGGTGGGTTGTTTTTTTTTCATTTAGGCTCTTATCAAAGGTGGATTTTCCCGCCTGGGCCTGTGCAGTGATAACTTCCTGCAAGCGCAGCCGTGCCCGGGGCAGCAACAGCCACAGCACCACAGCAGCCGCCTTTGAAGTCCCGATGGCATTGACCCGTCCCGCTGCCAGGCAGCCAAACGGGGCCGAAACCTGAAGAAAATGGCTAGCACGGGCCAGGTCATAGCCCTGAGAGGATGAGGCCAAGCGAAAGCTCCCATGTGCGGAGTTTGTCAGGGTTTCCAGCGTGTGAATGTCCTTAAATAACCTACATCGCCCAGAGAAAATAAGCCAACTGTCACACCCAGTTCTGGATTCCACATTAACAACCTCCTTCCGCAGCGTTAAACTTTGCCCTTGAGGACTTTTGTTTAACTTTTTAATTTGAAAAACAGATAGGGCTGCTTTACAGCCCAGGCTTTTTTGTGCAGGCTGAAAGGTCTCATTGTTAGGGCAGGGGATGTGCAGGTAAGAAGTAAACTTCACGAGTTGGCGTCTGATTGTCTTTCTGGTTTAAAACATGTGAGCGGTGATCATGGTGAGGCTTGGGGGAGGAGTGAAATACATCGCACAGGAAGGCTGGTTTGCAAAGGTTTTAATGAAGAACGGGCCAGTTTCTGGGCTCCTGATGCAGGCAGAAACTGCTACCGGAGTCAGTGAGGCACATTCAGCTTTTTCCCTTTTAAATTCCCTGAATCGCGGAGTGTTTCCTTGCTGTTCTTCCCATACAAAGGCCCCGATTGTCGGAAGTCGCTTGAGGATTTTTGTGTGTCTCTGCTATCTCCAGAAGAGCATAAGAAACAAATAGACTTGCGCTATCAAAGAAGCGTAATTGCCATTTCAGACTTCCTGTTTAGGATTCAGTCAAGTAGATATTGTTTATGGTTCATAAAACCTTACTACTGTGAGGATCCTCAGATACTGGCAGCACAGAGTTTCAACTTTCATGGTGCTATAAATTAGGGGGGGTTGAGGGGGAAGTGTGATAATACTCCTCCGAGAACAGTAAAATAGAGCTCTGCAATGGTTAAATGGAATTTTATAAGCACATTCGGTGTGGAACTGTTTTGCATTACATGAGTTGAATACCTTAGAGATGACACACATCTGCAGGCACTTTATTAAATCCTTAGTCAGCACTTTTCAACCTGATGAGATTACTTCTTCATTTGACTGGAGAAGGGAAAGCAAAGATCTCGTACCGGACTGCAGGATTCTTTCTGATGTTTCACCTTGAGCGCCGGGGAAGGACAGCGAGATGCTGGGCAGGACAATACAGACCTGTAGTGGCACCGACAACTGCGCAGCAGTAATTTTACTGAGTAGGACCTTTAGCTCTGGTGGATTCAGTTAGCTCTAAACTCGCTGGGAGAACAGTGCTGCAAAGTAAATAGAGGGGAAATAAAACACTGGCTCTCTTATGAAAACGCATGGAGATAGTATCATCCTGACTGTATTGTGATAGCGCACGTGATTTAAATGGGAGATTTTAAATGAAGAAAGGCAATACGCCGTTCTCCGTCTGGGTGCAGTCGGATGGGTTACAGAACGTGAAGGGATAGGATGGGTAAGGTGGTTAGGTGTGAGAGCACAGCCCGCAGCAGGGTGAGCAGAACTCTGAGACAAGGCATCCAGTCCTTTGGCCATCCAAATGTGGGGATCTGGGCCCCTTTTTTGCCCTCTAAAGCCCCTAATTGTGCCCCAAAAAAGTAATAATAATCCCCAATACTTGACAGATCCCGACTATCGGGGTTCCGAGTGCATCACATGCTTCCTGGACGTTTTCATTTGAGGCGTGGAGGTCTCTGCTCCCGTCACAGAGAAGTTTCACAGGTGCTTCAGAAGGACAATGGTGCTCTTCAGACCTAATCCGGGAAGACTTAGCTGTGTATAGGAGGCTTGAGGGGGGGATATGAGATCTTAATATTAAAATGATTAGTAGAAAAGGAGGATCATTCTGTGTGTGCGTTTCAGCTGTAAGACGCTCTAAATTAAAACGGTATCCCGAGAGCGGTGCTGGTGGGATCTGATGGGTAAATGCGCTCTCTGTCTCGCTGCTCCGCTGCCTCAGCCCATAAAACATCTCATCAAAGTGGGGTTGCAGGAACAGGCGAAGTGGGACGCAGCTGTTTGCGAGGTGCTCGGAGTTCAGGTTCCCGTAAAAGCAGCTTTTCAGTAAAAGCAATCCAGAGTCCCGGCACGGAAGTTTAAAAAATTAGCCGTGCGGTTTGGGGTCTCTCCTGTAAGGGGTTAATTAAGTTTTTCATTGGTATTAGGGCCGAGCAGTGTCTGCAGGAGTCATATTGACACCCCGGTGCATGGTAACTCTACTCCTTTATTGACATGTTGCTAGTCAGGAGCACAATAGCACTCTGTGTCTGCAAATCATTGCTAAAATCATCTCAAGGAAAAAAAAAAAAGGGGGAGAAAAAAAAAAAGAAAAAAAAAGTTTGAAAGCCCAACTCTAGACAAAGGCCCCAGAGCTGCACTGCGCCGCTAAAAACTCCGGAGTCAGCAA
The DNA here is from genome assembly GCA_013400835.1 of Zapornia atra. Classification (NCBI taxonomy): domain Eukaryota; kingdom Metazoa; phylum Chordata; class Aves; order Gruiformes; family Rallidae; genus Zapornia; species Zapornia atra. Next base: position 173,872 of record VZTU01012221.1, read on the forward strand.
CTTCTATTGATTAAAAACTAACCTTTAAAGTAACTCACAGAGTGTGTGGTTAGCATTTAAATTTAAACATGTCATGAGTTGATTTGTGTTACTGAATACCAACTCAGAAGGAGTTCCATTCACATCAGATTTTTTTTTTTTTTCTAATTCCCTTAAGCAGCTAAAGTATTTCATGAAATGTCAATAGGGCAGGGGGGAAAAAAAAGGTGTTTTGGAGGGAGGGGACTCGCGCCCAGCCTCGCCGTTTCTTTTCCCATGCAAATAGTCACCCCAAAAAGAAAAGTGTGGGGAGCGACACACAATAATTAGACCTTTGTCTAACTTTCCCAAGTGCCAGAGAAAGACAGATTAATTAAATATACAACAGTGTTGGTTTTTGGAGTGGGGGTCTCTCTTGCTGTGGAGGTCATAAATTAGGCAGAATAAATACTTCAATGTGTTTGCAGCGGGGCTGCTACGTCAGAGCGGCTGGCGGGCGGTGGGAGGGCGCAGCGCGGCTCTTGCTAATGATAGTCACGTCTGGGGCTGTCTGGTTGCCCCTAGCAACGAGACATGATGTAACACCAGGATGAACTTGAACTTGGGGGACTTGAAAAGGGAACAATAGACCAGAGCAATCAATAAAGCCTATTTCAGTGAAGGATTACAGAGCCGCTCTGGGGTAACCTTGTCTGCGAGGCGCTGAATAGCGAGATGCGTGAAGGAGCGCGGTGCCACGGGGGGACGGACCGACGGACCGGCCGACGGACGCACTGGCGGCCGCATCTCCTGCCGGCCGGGGAGAGCCCCACCTCTGCACCGCAGCTTGCTTGCTTTTGGCCTTCCCTTTTTACCCTGCTTGGCTGCTTTTTTTTTTTCCTCCTTCTTCTTCTTCTTCTTCCTTTTTTTTTAAATTGAAATCCACTTTGGAAGTGAAAGGGGAGTGGCAAGGCCAGAGCAGCTCCCGCTCCATCCCGGCTGGTGGGGCCATGTGGCCAGGCCAGCTGCGATGGGAGCCAATTGGACATCTGCAATATAGATTTGAACCGCCGGGTCTGAATTTTTAACCCCTCTACTTCCCTGCTGGGGACTTCAGCGGTTCCCAGCCCAGGCCAAAGACTTGTCACGCTCAACCAACAAGCGTAAGGGACGACACTGCAAAGTTCTGAAGAGTTTGCAGCCCACCGTGGCCAGAGGTGTCTCAGCTTCCCTGCACCCGCCTAAAATCAGTAGGGCCCCCGCAATCGGGGAGGGGAACTTGGCACTGCTTCACAACTCCCGCCAGAACTTTTCTCTGTTTATGAACTTTACATATGAAAACTATTTTGTTTAATTGCAGCCTGCGTGAGTCTAAATATAAAATCTGTAGGCAATAGATGGAGCCGATATGGGACCCGGTGTGTTTGTATTCAGAAGGGTGAGCGGAGGAAGAGTTAGTTAATGAGGTGTATTGGAAGCAGGACAACTACTCCCATCGTGCTATTTATTTTACCGGTTCCTACCTCCATGGCAAGACCACATAATCTCCAAGTCCCACATGAAACTTGCCTCAGAATCTTCTGTAAATGTTCATAAATCCTCCCCGGGTTGATTATGCTATCAATCATGTCAGATGCTGAAAAGGAGCGGGGGGGAAAAGTTGGTAAAACTTGTCGTCAGTTTATACGTGCACACGTACGCACCTCATATATTACAGGAACCCAAGTAAAAACGTGGGGCATCAGCGACGGCTCTTTAATACCTGAATCTCTCTTGTTGTATTACTGTACTTCAGGCTAAAATAGTTGGTGTATTCCCACAGCAATATGTCACTGCCAAGTAGCATCCCCCTGCGCGTACAATCCCGGGGCCTAACACTGCTCTCATTCATCCCGGGTTCAGGTTGGGCTGACCTCGCTGGGGCCGAGTCGGGTCTCCCCTGTGTGGTGGCACTGCCCCGACTCCGACAGAGCCCACACCGGCTTTCCGACGGTGTTTATTTTCCTATCGGGGAAGCGAAATTACTTTCTGGGCATCTGCGCCGTTGGGTTAAGGACGGTATTGTTGCAGAGCTGAAATCCCAGGGAATTCCCTCCCTTTGCTGGGAGGCGGTGGGGAGCAGGGGGGTGGGGGGAAGATTTTCCCAAAGAAAAGCTATTAGTTGAGGTCCACGTTTTGTTTTGAAACACAAGTATGGCCAGAGATACGGGACATTTTCGCTGATCCAATTTCCCCCAGATTTGCTTTATCCTGGCTTTTCTCTAGCGATCCACATTTCTCCTAAGAAAACAGCCCTGTTGTTGAATTTCTGTGCATCTGTTCCAGCGAGACAGTTGAAGCAGGGCAGTATAAAGCAACAGATGCTTATGCTGGCACATGCCTAAATACCCAAGAAAACCCCAACTGCAGGGTGATAAATGGCACAGAGAGGCGAATGTGTATCGCCTTTTCAGGGGATTAGACAAAAGTGAACTGGAAGGATCTTCCAGGATAATCTATTAAAAAGATTGATAACTTGTAACGTGATGTGACCCCCACGTTCATCTGTAGCTACGTCCAGCCACTGTCAGTGGAAAAAAAAACCCTTCAAAAACCCCAAAAAAAGTGAAAATATTGATTTGTACAGTATTTTTAATTAAGCTTTGTAATTAGGTCGATTCGTCACGGTCTCAATTAGCCCCCCTCTTGGCGGAGGAGGCTGGCGGCGATGCCCGGAGCCCTTGGGGAAGCGGCGAAATTGGGCAGCGGGGGCTAACACTTCTCCTCTCTCTCTCTCTTTCACAGTCCTGGTACCTGGGATAAAAGTCTCCGCTTCCCACCACCCACCGGACAGACCACCAGACCCCTTCCCACCTCTGTAACACGGAAGCAGCAGCAACACAGCGCAGCGACTTCACATCAGCGGAAGGGGAGGCGAGCAGACACCGACAGCAAACTAGTACATGGAAATGGCAAACGTTATGGTTGAATGGCAAAGGCCGTAACTTTTTCGAGATTTTCTTTTTTCCTTTTGTTTTTTAGACAACTTTAGGACTGTTGTAATTTCTCATATGGTGCTGGAAATGGTTGGGCTTCATAACTTTTGAAGTGTTTCATTGGTAGTGTAAGCATTAGGTGACACTGAGTAGAACTAGCCTCTGCTGCTGCTTACCAACTCGCTGTTGTAACACACTTTCCATATGGAGCCTAACTGTTTTACAGTATCCTCATCGATCTTTCCCATACAGGTGTGAGACTTCTTGAGAAATCATGAAACACACTTAAAACTATAACTTTTGTAGTAGCTGAATTCTGCAATATATAACTTACCGGACAGACATAGAGCATGTTTTTCTGTAACATATCGGGGGAAAAAAAAAAGAATTGCAGGTTTTTTTGTTTTGTTTTGTTTTGTTTTCTTGGGTTTTGGTTGGTTTATTTTTTTTGGTTGGGGTTTTTTTGTTTTGTTTTATTGTTTTGTTTTTTTTTTTTTACAGTCGGCACTTAGATACGTAACACGAACCATAAGAGCATTGTCAACAAATTTCGTTCCACTCAATTGCAGAGCGATTTAAAACATCAAACTACTACTATTCACTTAAAAAAAAGAAAAAAAAGAAAAAAAAGAAAAAAAGTTTGAAATGCTGCACTTACATTTTGAAAAAAAAAATACAAAAACAAAAACCAACATTTTTTTCAACAATTTTCAACAATTACACAAAAATTCACGCAGAAATGGGGAAGTTGGTCTGTTTTGACAGAAACTGACAGGAATCAATCAAAACAATCGAATTTTGAATTGAGTAAAGTGCAATTTCATTGGATAGCTAAATATCTTTGTAAGATAGAGATTGTTGAAAATTCTATTTTTGTTTTCCAAGTCCTTCCACCCCAGGACTCTAAATTATTGGGGTAAAAAACAGCCTTGCAAGAAAAAGGGGAGCTATTTTTGCTTTTTATGTTTTTTATTGTTGAACTTGTATCCCTTTAAAACTGAAGGAAAATTTAAAAAAAAAAAAAAACAAATCTAATGGTGCTTTTACCACAATATGTTAACTACATTAAATGCTAATTAATCATTTTCTGTTATCAAAGCACATAACTAAAATGAAATCATAATATCTGTTAATTTTATAAGCTAAAAGTCACTATAATGGATTATGCCAATTCTGACAAATTTTACGTGTTTCCGGCAATATAGGGTTTATCAGTTCTCAAACACCTTGGGAATAAGAGAGAGCGGTCCAGAAAGTGAAACACCTTCATGTCCCTGAACTGGTACATTTCCTATTTCTTTTTCTGGACTGGGGAAGAAAAACATTACAAGTAACGAATGATGCTGATCTTACAACTTATGCCAGTTCAAAGCAAGGGCACTTGCTGAAGAAGAAGAAAAAAAAAAAAAAGAAAAAGAAAGACAAACAAACAAAAAAACCACATGAAAAAATAACAAAAAGTTTGGACCCCAAACGTCCTGTATCTTATGTACAAAAAAAAAAGGAAAAAAAAAGAAAAAAAAAAATAAGAGTGCAAGTGATTTTTTCTATCAGACAGCGGAGCACCCCTTTGCTTCACATGCAACTTTAAGAAGGTTTCCTATACTATACATATATATACGTTCTGGTTGGCGAGTCCAGCTAATCAGAGAAAGTCTCTGCATGTTCTAGTGTTAGTAACTAATTTTTATATAGTTAATGTAGGGTAAAGTAGAGTGCATTAAGACACAATATTGTAATCCCTATTCCAGGCACTTGCCTTTAAACTATGTTTGTTCGACCCTTCAGAAGGGTTTCTACTACTGTCCTATACAATCAAGTAACTGAAATTCTTGGGAAGACACTTTGCTCCTCATCTTTTCCCTGAAACGATGTTTTGTTTTGTTTTCTTAATTTGCACGAAACAAAAAAATAAAAAACAAAAACTTTAAAAAAAAACCACGCGAGAAAAAAAAAACCACAAAAAAATTTTAAAAAAAAAGAAAAAAAAAAAAGATTCCATATCAATGTGCCTTGCCCTGGATAGCGATTATTTGTGGAATTGTTGCACATGTTCCTATATTGAAAGGGGTTTTTCCCTAGTCAAGCATTTGGAGACACTTTTTGTAAATGTGACTTTTATGTCAGCCATTGTCAGTTCAACATCTAGAATTAAATAGGATGTTAGTTGTTCCGCAGATAGGAGTAGTGTTTATTGTCCTGTATGGTCAGTGGCAGTGCTATTCTGAGATCTGTAGATGCTAGATTATCAGTATTTTTGGATGTTGCTGCATTTTACATTTTATTTGGAGTCTTCCTTTTTTTTTTTTCGTTTTGTTTCCTCCCAGATATATGAAAATATGCAATACCTGCTTATATCATGTAGAAAAGCTTAGCAATTATTAATTTTTCTTTTAATTTTTTTTTTTTATTTGACCAAAGTTGGTGCTGCACTTGACGCAGTGTGTTTTAGGTGTTTGTCTTTGTACTTTTGTGATTTTTGAATGCACATGCAGGAAGGGCTCTTCTTAGAGAAGCAGTCAAACTGTGAAGCACTAAGCTGAACCCTGCTTCAAGCAATTTTTGTTTTACAACTGTTCCTTTCACAAGCAAGCCTTAAAAAAAAAAAAAAAAAACCTTCCTTTTTCTTCAGATCCCACACCCATTTTTATTAGCAGACTGCAATCAATCCACATTCAATAAAAGTATATAATGCCCATTTTTATATGCACGTTTTTAAACTTCCAAGTTCTGAAAATTGTTTACTGGTTATTCTCTATTTAAGGAAAAAATAAAATGTTTTGGATTTTCATATGTGTCTGATAAGTGGTTGAGTAGTCATTTTGCTCTATTGTATTGTGTGATTGTTAGTATATGGTATCACATCCTCTAGCCAGCATCCTTTGCCTTCCCTATAGCACTTAGCTGGGCATTACTTTATTAAGACATATGTGCACTAAAAAAAAAAAATAGCAGCTTTCAGTGCTTCACAGTGAAGGGAAAAAAAGCCTAGACAAACATTTTGTCAGAACCTTGCTATGAGACAAGGTATTACCAGTAAATTGGTTGTATATACAATAAAATTGCACCCTTTTTTAAACAAAACAAACTAAGCAATAGTTTGGGCAGTTAGTTGTTTTTAGTGAGCATGTTGTAGTCATGGCTGCAAAGAGAGAGAATTAAAACTGCCCACTCAGAAGATATGTAATTTGTATGTTGTATAGTTTTATTGATTACACTGATTTATTCTACCCTATTTTATAATGCAGGACTTTTGTAATGTTGTTTAAATGAGGAAAAAATTTCTGTCAAATTAGCTTAGTGGAATTTCTGATTGTTCGTTATAAAGGCAGCGTTCATAGAATTGCTTTTTTTTTTTTCTTTTTTTTTTTTTTTCCTTTGGGAACTGGATTTAAGTTAAAAACTTTCCCGTTTCCTTTTTTTTTGTATGTATTTAAATACAGTTATTTTTCTTCTCTCAATGGTATAGCATATTCCTATGCTTGAGAAGTATAGGCTACTGAAGAACCATTGTAAATGGACATTACAGGTATGCTGTATTTTTGAAGGTATTTTTGTCATATTAAGTTTGATGACGCTAAAGTTAGGGAACTCTGAGCAGAATTGCAAGAAAAAGAAATGTTTTAAAGGCTTTAAAACATTAGGTAGGCGGTCAAGGGTGTTAACTAACAGGGGTTGTAAAGTATTACACACTAAATTCAAGTTGCGTTCACCTTACTCTCCCGCAGAAAACACAGCGGTTCCGTTCCGTGCAGGTGTAGAGAACAAACAGTGTTTTTTAGTCCTCCAAGTCAAGCCCAGGAGTGGGGAGCCGAGCCCGAGGGGTCCCGCTTGGGGTGTGCAGGCAGCGGGGCAGGAGTCGGGCCAGCGGCCGTAGCCCCCGACTCCGCGTCAGGTTACGTTCCCGCTCCCCTCCTGCTCACTCCGGTCATTCTTTTTGGGTTTGTTTTTTTTTAATTTTGAGTCACTCGAACAACTTTTTGTTGTTGTTGTTTGTTCTTTTTCTCCCCGTCTCCTCTCCAGAAACAGTCAGACGCACAAACACTGACCTGTACCCACCCCCCCAACCCATCCAAATTTAAAGCCCTGGAGATGGCTTAGCGTGAATTGACTTTTTCCCAAGTTAATTCCTTTCTTTTTTGCCTTTCCCTCCTTTTTTTTTTTTGGCTTTCTGAGCGAGGGCACTTGCTTTTATCACGCCGCACACCCCAGCAATGCCATTATTATTTATTCTTCTTCCTTTATAATAAAAACTTTCGGGCTTCGAGTTTAGGCAGCCATGGTACACTTTGTCTCTGTTGCTTGTTCCCCCTCCCCTTGAGGTCGAAGGGGAAAAGAAAAGAAAAACCCCAAGTTTTCTCAAGTCCACAGTATTCAGTCAGCCCACAGGAATATGCAAAATCCCTCTAACATTTTTTTTTTCTTTCTCTAGTTCTCTTTGTTCCGTATATTTGCAGCTTTGTAGTAACAGTGTTATATTTACTGTATGAAAAGACAAAAAAAACCCAGATGCATAGCCTAAAACAGTTTTTTTTTCCTTGTGGTGAATCTTTTTTTTTTTTAAGACAGTCAGTTAATATTGTACTTCGCATTGTGTCTCTGGAAATATCTTCTCCTCCTTCTTCTTTTTATTTTGTTTTTTTGGTTTGTTTTTTTTGGTAGAAGGCCTCCATCGAACAAAATTTAAAACCATAACCGGCATGACAATGTAAGGAGAGCTTCAATGGCACCTAAACAATAAATAAATAACAAAATAAACCTCATGAGGTCTGTCGGAGGCAGGTCTTGTGAAGTTAACACTGCCTGCTAGGCAGGATTTTCATTAAATCAAGCTTACAATGCCAATTTTGTCTTGAAGTCAATGCATGTATTACTGTTTGACAGTAAACCCAGTTATGCCATCATCAAGTCCAAGGCTGCGCAATAGTCTAATTAGTATCGAGTACATTTTCCTTTTATTTTTTCCAATAAAAAAGCAGTGGGATGAAAATTGCTTTGATATATAGCAGGTAACATTGAAGCTATTCCATAGCACTTAACTGTAGTGAATACTGTGTCACCAATTCTGAAATCAATTTAATGTTTAATGCAAATCCATTACATGGTGCTATTACAGGCTGGCAAAATGATTTACAAAAATGTGACAACTTGGGCTCAATTCACTCTGCTTTCCAACAATGTAAATGCATAGCAGTGTTTATCTGCATGGAAACTATGCACTAATCTATCTGAAAAAAAAAAAAAAAAGAAAAAA
>VZTU01012221.1:182619-233731 GCA_013400835.1 Zapornia atra
TTTTTTTTTTTTGGTTTTTTTTCATTTTTTTTTTCCCTAGAGGGCAGGACATGGTGCTTGAGACCAGAAATCCGTGCCTGGTAAGATTTTTTCGTCTCGAAAAGCTACCCTAAGAATTCAGAGAGCTTGCTCTGAAGAACAGACACATAAAGTTCAAATTGAAGGGACAGCCCTCGAAACCCACAAAAAACGAGATTGAGCTCAGCGTTGCGAGAGATTTCTTAATGGGCAGCGGTTAACCAGGTACCCATGCTTGACCCTACTTCACACCAGACTTCCTCATATAGAAAGAAAAAAAAACCCTTTAAAAAAAAAATTTTAAAAAAATTTTAAAAAAAAGAAAAAAAGAAAAAAAAAAACCTCATGTGGTTGTTTAGTTTCATGCACAGTTGCAATATTTTTCTTCAGACAAACTCTGTACAAAAACTTTGGGCCCGATTCATAAAAGCTCCTTTGCTATTAACACGGGAGGCCGGCGGGCTTTTCTCCTCCAAATTAAGGATGGCTTTTCTTGCCGAGCGCACGCTTTGGCGAGCCCCGCTTGCCTCTTCGGCACGCGTGCCTGCCGGATTGCCTCTCCCTCCCCTTCCCCTCTCCGCCTCCCCTAACCCCAACAGAGAGCGCGGACGGGTGGGAAGGAGCTGAGGAGGAGGCGAAGGCGGGCCGCGTCCAGGACCATGCTCCGACACCCCAGAGGAAAAGGGGGAGACAGGGGAGAGGATGACTCCGTGCCGCGCTCCGGCCGATGCCAGGGGTTTGTAATGTGGTGGTACGAGGCTGCTCGATTACAAAAGAGATCTTGTCTGTACCAGAAAAAAATAGGCGAGATCGCTACCTCTGAGCTCTGGAGAAAACCTTCGTAAAGGCGACCGCTCATACACAATGTGAACTTTTGTACTTTGTAGGCTCTTTTTTTTTTTTTAGGGAAGACTATTTTCCACTTAGTTAATCTTCTATGCTCAAGCATGAACAAAAACAATTGTGTTGGGTGAAATTTCCCCTCCCCCCTTTTTTTATCTGCATCCACAAATTAATATGAGGGGGGTGGAACAAAACATAAAAGATAGAAGATGAGTTTCTAGACGGAGCATGGTAGGCAGAGAGTGCCCGGCTTGGCATCGGCCACCACTGCCTGTTCTTGCTGCTGGCGCCCGGCTGCGACTGCTGCCTTGGGGAAAGGTCTGCGAAATTCTTTGCTTTGGAAATACAATCAAGGAGAAATCTCCGCTCTGGCCGGCCGTGCGATCTCCCCACGCGCACGCCAAGCCCTGACCTAGCCCTTGCCTCGCTGCCTGAGGCTGGCCAGGCCAAGAGTCCCTCAGCGCCAATTCGAAATTCGGGGAAGAGGGGATGAGGGGGGCACTAAAATTTCCACCCGCCGTGTGAAAGATCTGCTGCAAATTCACTTGACACCCGTGTTAATACCATGTCGTGTTCATTTTTTTTTTTATGAGTCAGGCCCCTCGTGCCTCTAGTATACTTGTATTGACTCTCATAGTTACCATTTTAGTTTTACTGTGTTCTGTGAAAAAAAATTGTAATTGGTTGAGAATCACTGTGGGCATCCATTCTTATTCAACTAAGTCTCCGCAGGTTTTTTGAGCTGGTGTGGATTAGTTTAACTCTTGTATTCAACCATTAGTGCTACCACCTTCTCACATTACAATACAATTACTGGAAGCAAGTACTGCATTTCCTATGCAACAAAAAAGGAAAATAAAAAATTGCTAATGCTAACGGGCTGTGTTGTTATTTACTTGCACGGGGAAGGGTGTGTGGCCGTAGGGCCGCCAGCGTCGCGTTGACCGGGTGTGTGACATTGGGACCAGCGCCATCCCTCCACCTTGGGCAGGGTCAGGGGTTTCCTGGGAAGTTGCCATTCCCAAATCCCAGTGGGATGTTTGGTTAAATCGAGTCGTGGCTGTCACATCAGCCGTTCTTTCCCCCTGTGCTGTCGGGTGTCCCATCAACACGAAATCGTTCCTTGTGCAGTAACAATTCCTCTTCACATGAAATCATCCAGAGTAAAGAGGCCACACGTGGTTGGGAAAAGCCAACCAAGGCAGTAAATTAATTCTGCCAACACTACAATATATCGTTAAATGCAGCTAAACTTTACACATAATCACCCAGGAGCCCAGGTAGGAGCTGCTGGCCATGATTCAGCCCTGGCAGTCACAGATAGTCTGGCAGCCCAGCCATGCAGAGCCCCACCTGCCTGGGAGGCCGGACAGGAAGAAAACCCCTGATCCTTCACAACTTTTAAAAACTTTAAAGCTTTTTCCCCCATGCAACACCATTTTCTTAAAAGATAAGGCACAGAAATGCATTTGCAGAAGGGACTTCTTTGTGTTTGAGCTGTTTGGGCCTTCAGGCCGGTGTGGAGGCCAAGGCACAGGATGGTGGCCTCAGGGGACAGGAGACAGGGACTACCACAGCCCCCTCAGCCCTTCCCAGGGCACCACCAGCTGCAGTACCAGCTCTTCCCTTTTATTTTGGCAGAAATGAGCGTTTTCTAACAACTTCAAAGCCACAGATACGTCCTCTCTCACCCCTCCGCATAGTTTCAGCCTAGGTGACAAGGCCGGGAAGGGAAGTTTGGGTTGTGCACAGGTCTGATATCACTGTCTGCAGGGGAAATTTTCAGGCAGAAAGTTGGTCTTGAGGCAAAAACATACCCAAAGTGTGGTGGTGCCCCTTTGGATCGAAAAAGATCCCAGGCATGGGCCAACCAGCCCTGCAGGGCAGCCAGGACTGGATGCTGCCTCAGAGCAGGGGGTGCAGTGATGGGATGAAGGGACAGGGTCACAGCACGAAGACACATAGAAAAATTAAAATACGGTTTAAAAAAAGGAAAAAATAATAAATTCAATTATACTACAAAAGGAAGGTGCCTCCCCATTGCCCCATCTGCAACCAATGCTGCGTCGGCAGCTCCATAACACACCCCCTTCCTCCCACTCCATGCCAGCCCCCATGCTCTCATCCTTCCTCTCACCCCACAAAAACAATTTGTATTATTTATATCCTTTATTATTGAGTCCTCTGGCCAAGGCTGCCCTGGGTTTTGGGTGCTGTGGAGGACCCAGGAGGGGATCCAGGAGGGTGGCCCGACCCTGCCTGATGCCTGGTGATGGCCGTGATGCGGGCAGGCACCCACAGGGCTGCGGCAGGGGCTGGGCACCATCTCCCTCTTTCTCTCTCCTTCTCTTGCACTCTCTCTTTCTCCCTGCAGAAGAAAAGGTCTCCATCAGCATCTAAGGAAATAAACCCCATTTATTATTTATTGCTATCAAAATGTGTCAGCTTGGCTCGACGCGCGAGAAGAATATGTGATAACCCGCTAACAGAACATGAAAAACTTGGGGTGGAAAAAGCATAAGGTGGCGTTTGGGCAGAGAAAAGTGGCTGCTGCAGCTCTGCCTTGGAGGGAGGAGTCCTGGGCCATGCTTATGGTGAGATTTGTACAGCACGATGCCCATTGAAAGGTGTGTGTCACTGTGTGCAGCCTGCCGCCCCAGCTTGCCCTTTTTTTTTCATTTGTAGAATGATACAGTCATAAAATCATAGAATATAATGAGTTGGAAGGAACCCATAAGGCTCATCAAGTCCAACTCCTGGCTCCACAGGAGTTTGTTTTTTCATCAGGGAAGAAATAGGGGCTGAAACCCCCATTCTGGCCATAAATAACAGTCAAACCCTTGTACCCCCCCAAGGATGCTCTGTGGTGGGTGGGTGGGTGAAGAAGTTGCAGAGAGCAAGGTGATGAACAAGTCATTTATACCCCATCTTGACATGCTGGAAGTTTTCACCTTTCCCCATATACCAACAAATTGCTTCTGTATTGCTGATAAGTAATCTTCAGAAATTGTCAGCCTTCTCTCAAGTTTATTGTAACAGCACAGATATCCAGAAAGGATTACTCGCATGGCATGAAACAGTGGCCTTCTAAATTCCTGTTGCTGGTGGATCTGGCAACTTAATTTTTCCATAAATGTAAATGATGCAACAAGAAAGGGATTTGGGGAGCATTGCTGAGGTGGTGGGTTCCTCCGATGTCTTTTATCTGCTGAAGACAAGCCAAGACTGGAAATATTTATTGGTTCAGTACTTCAGCAACATGGTATTAATTGCCTCCGCGTGTTTTGATAGGTAGTTAGCACAAGGGTATTAATGAAAATAGCACCACTTCATTTCAAAATTAACTGCTTGGCCATTCAGCAACATGAGCTGATAAATTATGGCAATAAATTTGCGATGGAGATTTATGCCACTGTAACTCGGGACCACAAGCACACTGTGGCGGGGCTGGGGGGCCGTGAAGGTGGGGGACCATGGCCTGCACACACACACCCCCCCTTCCCAGCATCTCCAAGATTTTTTAAAATCCTTCCAGAAACTTGCGTCTGAAAGTTTGCCTTTTGGGTGACTTTTGGTGTTAAATAAATAATACCCAGGGGCAAAAGGACTGTCCTGGCTGCAGGCAGCTGGAGCCATGGCCGTCTCCAGCGGGCAGCAAACGCAATGCTTTGAGCCGCCTCCCAGTCCTCCAGAGAGACAGAAACGGAGCTGAGCTTTCCCCCCTCATCATCATAATGGTTCTTATTGAGGCCATTAGAGAGGAGAGGGGACACCTGATAAACCCCACGGCCATCCCTGCATCCCCAAAACCCACTGAAGTACAGAGCAGGGTTGCTGGTGTGGCAAGTTGGCAAAATCTAGTATCATCATTATTACTTTTATTGTTATTACTACTATTACTACTGCTATCCAGTGACTGGCCTCTCACTTGCAGGTTGTAGGACCCAGCACGGATTTATTTCTGTCCCATTCTTCCCTCCTATGAGCAAAGCAAAGCGTCACCCCCCAAACCTCCTTTCTCCAGGGTTTTATATTTCCCTTTCCCTCCGATTCACCCAGGACAGGAGGCGATGGGCAGGCAGGGGCTGCAGCCTTCCCCATGCCTCGGAAATATTCATCTGCAGAGGATGAACGGCAGCTCCCTGCCTTGGGCAGCAAAGGAATTGGAAAATGTTCCTATAAATGTGATTCATACAACGTAACACCTGCCCGCACACTGCATTACCCAAACCTATTATGATGAGGAAGGTGATGCAGCCAACTATTTAGTTAGAGGGGGTTGAATTGCCCCCTCCCAACCCCTCATTGTTCATTATGTCCCCATGGAAATTTCATAACCTGGCATCTTTGTCCCCCTCCTCTTCCAAAACTAGAGGAAAGCCCTCCTTTCCAAACCCTTGGTTATTGGGTGGCGAGCGCAGGAGTTTTCGAGAAACTTCAGCCCGGTGTTGCATTTATAAATAAATGTGACAAATTTAATAGGGTAGGATAGGTATTTGAATTATTGATTGTTAAATATTTAAGCTCCAAGTCCCCATCCATCAGCATGTGCGAGAAAGCTCGGGGCAGATTTATGATGCTGGAGTTTTCCTGGTTAGCTGGCACTTGGCATTTGGATTAATTATAGCCCACACGTTGGGGGTTTTTTCCAGGATTTGTTAGAAGTATTTATAAAAGATGTCCCTATTATACCATTTAAATATTGTTTGTGCAACTGGAACATGTTTTCTATGGGGGATTAATACACTGTTTGATTTAGGGGAAAATTAAATTAGGAGGTGTAAGTCTCGGGAGGCGAAGGCGTTATTTGAGGAAGGGTTTCCACCACGGGAAAGCAAGAAAGTTTTTCTTTTACATATAAATGTTTTGCTCCGGGTGTTTCCTGGGGTCTGCAGGAGGGGGAGAAGTCCCAAAGGCAATGGGGAGTGGGTGAGGAGGTATGTGGCGGCGAGGGGGGCAGCTCAAAATACACTAAAACGAAGGGGTTTAGGGTCTCCCCCTCCGTTGCTTTCCCCGGGAGGGATGCCCGAGGGTCTGGGGCAGCAGAGGAAGCAGCCCTCAGGCCCTCAAGTTAATAACATGCCTCCAAAATTCCCCCCCCTCCCTGCAACCCATCGCTGTATGATAGATTGAAATTGCTCGAGGAGCCATTATGGCCGGTTAGGTCAATACTCCAAGTTTCCAAAGTGCTTTAATTAATACATATTTACATCAGGTAATAGCAGGGATGTCTCTGGGCCATGGTACCGGGACAAGAAAGTCTTCTTGCTTCTGTAATTCGGGGATGGGGGGGGGCACCAGTTTAGTCTCATGGTGCCCCACTGTGCTTTATAAAGATGCATCATGGTGTCACGAGCAGCAAGAAAAAATCCCTGTCCAGCAAGAGCATCACGTCACCCCTCACCCAGGGAGGTGCCCAGGAGGGGGGGTCCCACATGGCACGGCCTTAACGCGCTGTGACTCTGCTTCCCCTCAGAGTCAGTCTGGTGCTGCACAGCCAAAGGGACAAGGATTTTCCTGCTACAGTAACAGCAGCCCTGTGCCCTGGGGATCACCAGGGTGTCCCTCTGCTCCCAACTCTGAGTCGCAGCCCCTAGCTGAGCCATGGGTGCCTGGCAGGTTATAACAGCCTGAGGTCCCGTGGAAAATCCAAACGCTGGAACGTTACTGATTTTAAATAAAAAAAACGCTAAAAAAATTATTATCCCCCCACCCCTGCAACCGCAAATTAGAACTGGCACTGCTAAAAATCACTGGTCTATCCACAAATTTTAATTAAAACCGAAATAAATCATTTTCCGTTGCCGCACTCGCACACAAACAATGAGGGAGATGGCACACGTACAGCGGCTTGTCAGCGTTTGGTGACTAATGAGTCGCTGTGAAAATACAATCCGAAGGGCCGGAATTGAAAGCAGATTCCTGGGCTAACGAAGGGCACATGCGATGCTGCCGCAGCCATCGCGGCAGAAGGCACCGAAACCACCTCTCGGGGCTTTTGGAGGGGGGGGGAAATTTCGTTAAGGCTGGCAGGACGAGCCCTTATTAAATAAAGCGCGGCGCTGTAATGCGATAGTGCAGCTGCAGCCTGTCCGCCACGTTTCGGAGTAACACTCTCCCCTGTCCTTGCAGCAAACAATAACCATATGCTGGATTTGGTACCCCAGGTTTCTTTTATTTCTTCATTAGTACACAAGGAGGGCTGGAAATAACGAGATCTTGCAGCTCCAAGCACTCAGGATGAGCTTTTTGTGGGGGATATGGCTATCCAGTGCCGCTGCGCAGTGCCCGCCGGTTCATGCACTTTGCTCTGCATTACCACCGGTCCCTGTGGCTCCCCCCAGATCCAGGGGTCCCAGCTGGGGATGCCCAGCACGTGTGGGAGTGGAGGAGCCAGAATGGGTGCTTTGAGTCGCGTTGGTCGTTCCACCCTGGGGCACTGGCCACCACACTGTTGGAAGGACGACTGGGCGAGACACCAAAGTCAAACGATGATCCCTCTGTCCCTGTCTGATGGGACAGGCAGCCCGAGGATGGAGGGATGGCTTCTTCTTTGGGGCAGCAGAAGCGAGTTGCTGTTTGGATGCTAGAGCAGCGACCTCCTGTCCTGCCAGTGAAGCCCATGATCTGCTGATGTCCAGCACAAATGGAAACCTTGAGGTCCTCCTCAGCCGAGGTTCTTAAAAGGCTTCTGAGCTCAAAGCCAGTTTTACAAAGTAGCCCTCCCCTTGCTAAAAGCAACAGGCTGCGGGGGCTGGAGGAGCCCATGGGTCACTGCTGGTGCCTTCTGGACCATCTCCAGGTGGTGCTTCTCAGGTGGAGGAGTCACTGCTGCATCAATGGTGCGATGGGCTTGGGCATGGCTGTGCTCCACTGCAGAGCTGCTGCCCCACAGGGACCCCTCCACTCTGTATGGACCCTTCCTCCCTGCATGAACCCCATCATCTTTACATGGATCCCATTATCCTCACATGAACCCTATCATACTCACATGGATCCCATCATCCCCACATGGACCACCTCCTCCCTGCATTGACCACGTCCTCCACGCACAGACCAGCAACCCACCATAGGAAAGAGCCCTCCCAGGGCTGACATTCACATTCCAATCAGTAAGTTTCCACAAATGCTTTGAGTTGGACCAAACACCATTTTCCTGGGGAACATTCTCTCCACCAAACATTTTAAGACCGACCTAAGTTTCAAAGTTTGGGATTTTCTCCACCAAGGGACTGAGAGTCTCCAGGCGAGAGCAGCACGTCCCACACACACACGTAGCTCATTCCTCCAAAACACCCAACAGCACAACACTCACTGCAGCCCCACACGTGCCGACAGCCCAACGAGCCGCAGCAAATGATTTCCAGCAAAGACCAAAGAACCGTCCCGCTCCCAAAATACCCAAGAACGATGCTATTTCCACCAAGAACGACACTGTCCTGGCCAAGAACGATGTTATTTCCACAAGCACGATGCTATTTCTACCAAAAACGATGCTATTTCCACCAAGAATGATGCTATTACCACCGAGAACGATGCTATTTCCACCGAGAACAATGCTATTTCCACCCAAGAAGGATGCTGTTTCTTTATGGGAGTGATGGTAACTCATCCCAGATCATCCCAAGTGGGGAAATGCCTGGAAATGGGAGCTGGGCTGTCTCTCTTGCCTTTGCCTTTTGTTCTCACCCCCCTCCCTTCCCTGGCCCTAAAGCAGCTTCTAGAAGAGAAAGACAAATATTCTGCTGTGTGTCTTGCTTCTGCAGTTCAAACCCCAGTCCTGGGGTGGGGGAGGAGGGGGGTGCCGGGAGGNAAAAAAGAAGAAAAACCCCAAGTCAAACTGCTCCCAACTGCAGCAAATGCTCATGGAAACAAGATGTGGAGCACATGAGGCTGTCCCAGGGAGAAAGTTTGCTAAAAATAACATATGCAGATTATGTACATAAAATGTCATGAAATATCAGCACATAAAACCGTGTGGTAGTTCAGGCTGTTGCAATTACAGCTCGAATGTGCCAGATGAAGGACGCGCAGCATTTGGTGCGTCTCCAGGCGCGGGGCCAGCTCCTCTCTCCAGCCGTTTGCTTGAGGCACTGGGGACCGTGGCTGGCCTGGCCCTGCGGAAATACAGGGGAACTGGGAGAAGAGGGGCAGGGGGCTGGCCCCAGGGTGCCTCCAAAGCCTTCATGCCTGCTGAAGGTCGGTTTGCAAGGGTTGGTTGGCAGCAAACCCATGGTGGAGCTGCCAGAGACACCCAGGCTGGAGGATTCCCGTTGTTGGGTGCAGGATAGGGCTGCAGCTGGCAAACCAGTTCAAAAGCAGAGACCAAAACAAGGTGATCATTGGACATGGAGCATCACTCACCCTGGAGCAAAGCAGACCCCTACAATTACTCTGCCAAGGGAAAGATCCCAGTAACTAACCTTCCTTGTGTATGGAGGCTCTCAGCATGCTTGGAGGCACCAACAAGACCCACTACCCCCACCCGCGGTCCTTTGGAGAGGCGTTAGAAGGCAGCTGACATTTTCCACACTCCTCAGCCTTCTGGCTGCGATATAAATTCTCCTCCAGCTCTGCATTGGTTATTCGGTGCATCTACTTGCTGTTTGCTTTCACATACTGACCTGCAGAAGTTATTTTAATGCGTGGGAAGGTGGCAGGTTGGGCCAGAGGGGTGTTGGGGGGATGCTGCAAGGATGGTGCCTATATTTTGGGAGAAGGTGGCAGGGATGATGGCATTCCCTTCTCCTCACTGCCTGGTGGGAGCTGGTAGAAGTGGTGCCGAGATGTTTGGTGGAAAAATCCAGGGCTGAACTCTTCTTAACTGTTGATTTTAATGAAATATTCATTGTTTTAATGGGATTTTGTATCTTGGTGAGGTAAAGGGGCTTGTTAGACAAAACATGGCGATGCCTCGGGAGCCCAAAGAGGTTCCCATACACATGGGACGTGCAGTCTGTGGGACCCCCTCTCTCTCCCTCCCTTCCTTTCCCTCTCTCTTTCTTCCCTTTCCTCCCTTTCCTCCTTTCTTTCCTTTCTTTCCTTTCTTTCCTTCCTCTCTCCCCAGTCCCCGTGAAAAGACCAGAGGGAAGGCCAGGAACACCCATCTCCCAAACTTTCTCACATGGGCCAGCAGCAGCTCAACAAACTTCCTCACTGCTGCCACTTGGCAACCCCAGTGTGGGGACAGCAGCGTGAGGAATGACGCTGCTTCATCACTCCAAGTCCAGCTATTTGTCACTGGCCATTTTGCCTCTTTGGCTCTCTGGCTTTAATACTTCCCGAGGTCCTGGCTGGATGGCACTGCACAGCCATGGCCAGCGTGGCAGCTCGGCCTCCCGCAGTGCAGGGAGGCTGGGGGGGAGCACGCTGCATGCTGCAGCAGATGGGACTCTTGCTATTTCCATTGATTTTCAGTTAATAACTTTTAACCTCCTGAACCAAAGTGGCTGCTGAGGCAGGGGATTGTGCGGGGACCTGCAGGGACGCAGCCTGCAAAGTGCTGGGGGCATGGGCACTTCTCGGCTAGGGATGCTGAGGAGACCTTGAAGGAGAGGTTTGGGCTTGGGGAACACCCTGGCAGGACACAGGGTGGTTATTTATTTAGGAAATATGCACCTTAGTGGGGAACGTACTGACCCCTCTTGCCTCAGGGGCACCCGGCAGCTTCAGTTTCTCCACGCAGGGAGAGATCCCAGATGTGAATCTCCTGAAAGGTGCCCTCTTTCCTCTGCACCCCATACCACAGCCTTCCCAAAACCCACCTGGATGAAAGCAAAGCCATTTTCCCAACATCTTCTCAGGTGGGATTCTCCCCTGGTTGAGAGCCCATGTCACTGGGCTGTGACATCCCCCCACTGTACAGCTCCTGAGCTGGAGGTTGGGGACGTTTTTCTAACTTCTAAATAATATTTTGCACCATCTGGGAGGTGTTGGGTGTTTGTGTGTTTTCTTTACAAATGAAAGGTGGAAGAGGAGCAGCTGCTCAGCCACTGCTCGCAGCACAGGTGAATGGCAACGTCCAACATGATGTCCGATGTTCCTGCAGAGGAAGAACATTTTCCCAGCCTGATTTCAGAAGGGTCAGCTTGGAAAGCTAGCGAGGTCTCCCATGGCATGGGAAGGAAAGGGCTGAAATGATCTCAGTTATTGTCTGATGCAAAGGAGGAGAAAATATCAGAGGGCAATTCTTTGGGAAGGCAAAGGGTGAGCGATGGAGAGCTCTTCTCCCAGCCATGCCCCCCACATCGGGGTGACACACCATCGGGATACAGAGCCTGTGCTGGAGGGCAACCTCCCCAGCTGGCATTTCCACCCAGCAGCATTGGAAATGCTGATTGCCCCAGCTACGGGGCAGGCAAAGGGGTGACAGCAGGGCGAAATCTTGCACCCTGATGATATTTGGGAAGCTGCAGCAGTGCAAGCAGTCCCGTGTGGATGGGAATCTCCTGGCTTCCCACTGACGGAAATCATTTCTCATCATTTCAGCTGCAGAGCTGACAAAGCACACTCTGGAGCCAGGAGACGAAGGGAAATCAGATAAAATACACTTCTGAAAAGGATTTTGAGGTAAGACTCGTCACGTTTTAATGGACTGGACTGATGTAACTCCCTTTGTATTGCTGCTGGCTGGTGCAGCTCTGGCTTCTTGCCATCCAGTCAAGCCACAGGTCCTTCCCCACTGCCACAGGAGGCTGCTCCAGCCAAAGTCCCGTGGTTTGGCCACAGGGAAGGGTAAGGGATGCCTGTGGACAGGCAGAGCACTAGCTGGTGTGGCCAGGAATACATTTGAACCCATGAGGTCAGCAGTTCAGTGTCGTGCTGTAACGTCCATCCCAGATACTTCATTCTTCATCACGAGACATTCCAGCGAGGGCACAGCTGGTTTGTGATTTGAGGGATTTCTTCTTGGACAGTATGCTGGGAAGTGACTTGAAAGGCTGCCACATCACTGTGCTGGAAGAGGACCATGGGGCAGGAGCAACCTGGGAGAGGTTGGTTTGGTCGTTCCATTTCCCAGATCAGGGCAGGCGTGATGTCAGGCTCGCATCCCCTCTGTGAGGAAGGGAGAAAGTGAGCAGAGCTGGCCAGAGCAGCAGTCACTCCCACACACAGTCCTTCAGAACCAGGGTCTTCAAACCAGCAGTGCTCTGGGAAAAGAGCTGGTGGAGATAACCAGAGATTTTGGGTGCTGGAGGCAGCTGGCCTTCACCTTCCTCACCGTGTGCACAAAATGGATTGCTATCTTCCATCTGCTACATACAGCCAGCTTTGTGTGCTGTGGAATAGCTTTTAAGGATAGTCTCATCTTTGTTCACCTAGGAGAAAGTAATCGGTCAAATTGAATTCAGAGAGAGATTGGTTAGCAAAGGTTGTGATAGACAGTTAGGTCACCAGCACCTCCTACAAATCGGGGTAGAATTGCCTCCTCCGCCATACACCAGTTTGATGTAGGAAATGGCTCATTTGCAAGCTAAAGGTTTAATTAGGAGAAAAAAAAAAAGGTCAGCACAGATCAGATGTGAATTGCAAAGTGCTAAAGAAGTTCACTGCAGCAATGCATCTACTGAGAGCCCTGCTGCAGCTCTGCTCCCTCTCTGCCCAGAATACTAACAGCATCCCTCTGAACTCCTCCTATCAACAGAAAATCATGGATAATACCTGGGATGCTTGAAAACTGTTTGGCACCCACTTTCTTTTTTATGATAATCAAAGGGCTTTGTTAGGACCCAGAGGCTCCCTTACCCGTCTCATTAACTGTGGATCCTTCTTTCCAGGTCAGGTTTCCAGAACGTGACACCCTTCAGGTCGATGTTTCCTCTCCCCTCCATCGAAACATGAGCTTCACAGAGGGTATTTATGCTCCTCCTCATTAGGGACATAGTCACGATGCAGCTTGTGCCAGAAATACCAATAGGATGAAAATTCATGGTGTTTCTTCTGCGCCTCACTGTATTCTGGATGGTTTTTATGGGTGTGCAAGCTGCAGAAATAAAAGAGTTCTGCACACGCTCCCTTAAAAGCAATGGGAGCAACAGTAATGTGATTACATGAGGTTTTAGCTCATCGGCCAGAGTGCTGAGCTGGCCCCAGGCAGCAGAGCCTAAAGTCAAGCCAGGCCATCGATCTCAGCTCCCAGGGTCGCTGCGGGCAGCGCTTGTTGCAACGACCTTTGGGGTCCCAGGAAGAGAGCTCCAGGGGGGATCAGCAGTGTTTCAGGCACTACAGGCTCTGTGGGCAGCGCCTCATGTGGCTTCAGACACTGGGATGTAGCAGATTGGCAATACACCCTGACACACTGGTGCTCCTGCAGATGAGCTGGGAAGCATCATAGCTTCATCCCCATCTTGGAGAGCTCCATGAAGGCTCCGTCCTGCTGCCCCATTCCTGTGTCTCCAGGGGTTCACACCGGCAGGGAACTGCATCAGAGCTGTGGGTGCAGCGGTGCCGCAGCTGCCCTTCGCTGGGGACTCACCCACAGGCACAGACACAGGTTCCAGCCCGATCTGCCCTGCAGCTGGGGCCAAGAAGACTTCAAGGGGTGGCCAGAATCACCAGGCCTACAGGCATCCTGCACTGTCACCGAGAACACCATGGTTTGGTGCTTCACTACATGAACAAGTCTGCAGCAGCCCTTGGCAGGATGAAGGCTGAAAATGTCCCAAGACGGCCACCAAGGTGGAGAGAAATGACAATGGCAGCAGGACCTGGCTGGGAGAATGACAGCGATTTTTCCAGTCACTTCCATTTGCTCCAATATCACTCAGCCCCCACCCCCAGTTTGATGAGAGATTGCCATTTCACTTTAAGCGCTGCTATATGAAAAAAAGGCAGATAGCAGATCGGATTGTAAACTGATGTAATTAACCAGGCAGCGTTAATTCCAGCACCTGAGACTCAAGCCCTCCGCGCGGTGTCGGTAACGCTCATTTCAATAATTTCAGCAAAGCAAACTGTACCAACAATAGGCAGAGGACGGAGGAGGCTCTTCACCCTTCTGGAGGATCAGGAACTCACAGCAATCATCAGCCAACGCTTCCAGCTGCCGGGTAAACTGTTAACACTGAAGTAAACA
Organism: Zapornia atra; assembly: GCA_013400835.1. Lineage (NCBI taxonomy): Eukaryota > Metazoa > Chordata > Aves > Gruiformes > Rallidae > Zapornia > Zapornia atra. The sequence continues at coordinate 196,556 of VZTU01012221.1, forward strand.
CATCGTGGCTCTGAGGCTGGAAACAGAAGAGCTGTAATTATTTTGAAGTTTTAACTATTGCCCCCATCTCCAGACACAGGGAACGAACCGACACAGACCCCAACGCATCCAGCTTCCGACGAAGACATTGTGATGCTCCTCATGCTGAAACTCAAGTGTGCTTCTAGGATGCTTAAGATTCAGGTGCGAGGTGGGTAAAGCTTTAACTGTTTCCTGCCGAGGGCAGACGAAACCCGCATCACCTCCGGCAAGCCGCCTTCCCGTTAAAAGGATCGCCTCCATGGAGTCTCCTAAGAGGAGCAAGAGATTCCCTTGCCTTTGCTGAGCGCATGGGGGAAATTCAGCTGTTCTAACAAGCAGATCATGTTCGATATCATCCAAGCTGACTCAATAGAGATGTCAAACAGAAGCAGATAGTGCCAGTCTGCCTCGCAGTTTAATTGGCTTACACTTCCATGTGTCCTGTTTTGAAGTGAGGCCTTCGAGATGCGGTTTTGGACAAGTGAGGTGCGCAGGGTTTTATCCTTCTCAGCGCCAAAACCAGCGTGGCTCCGGGCACGGGCTGAATATCCGGTTGGATCTGTGGAGCAGTCGTTATTTCAACAGTACTTATTGACTTAGGGTCAAATATCCTTTCCCAACATTTTTTTATTTAGGGAAAGAGCCCGTATGTCACAATCTCATGCCTCATCTAATTGGATAAGTGTTTCCTTTGTCCTTGAAACCAAAAAGTAGACGGCGTATCCAGGAGCTACAGAATGAAAAAGCATCTGCCTTTGGTATTTGGCACGCCTCAATTGAAAAAACCCCGCTGCCTGGACTATATTTTTTTAAAAATTCTGACCAGAGCCCTTCAGCTCGGATTCGAGCAGCCAGTCCTGAAGGTCGAGCTCGGGGCACATAAAACAGCAAATCCTTTGGAACAATATATAGAACACTAATGTTTTACATAAGGCCTGAGTTCGGCAAAGCCAAGTCCGGAGTCATGCTGGAAGCACGGGAACGGCTCGCGTGCTCGCTCCTCTCCAAGCGTTTCTGTAAGCTGCTGCTGGAGCGGAGCTCAGGTCCACTCTCCCAATGTGCCTCCCCTCCCTCCTGGTCCCACAAATCTAGCGCTCACTATGCACAAAACACTTCCATCTTTAAAAAATAATTGGAAAGGTGCACCCTGAAGTTCACTGGATCGATCCCTCTGAATTATTTTATTTAGAAGACACTTCATTGTGTCAGAGATTTAATGGAGAGGTTACGATGCCCAGCCTTCGGAATGTCAATGCATGAAAGCGGAGCGTCGCAGGGAATGTTAAACTCCCCGGTAGCGCACACCCAAGCAAAACCACCAGATTTATGAAATATGGGAAGTATTACAGAGAGTTTAGATAAGATGTAGGCTGCTGGGACGAGTAGTATGGGGGACAGAATCCCTCTGCGTGTGGCTTACAAGCAGTGGGATGAGATCTCACAACCTCACTACAGACTCTTTTGCCATTCCCTTACATCCCTCCCAGCACTGGCTCCCCAGGCTGTAGCTGTGGAAACACACATCTTTTTATGCGGGCAGTACTTCCCGGCACACTTGATTAAATACTTTCCCTTGTTATTTATTGCCCATTTAACAACATCTCTTCTGCACGTACCTTCGTCGGACAAAAAGATCTTTACTATCAAATGCAGACCTCAGCACATCTTAGGCCACAGCAGTTGACTGCAAGGATCTCTGCACGGGGCTGCAGCAGAGAAGCAATGAGAGAACTTAGGGTTCCCAGCTTATTGAGTGGTGTTTCATGTAGTCCAGAGTTATCCCACTTCTCTGTGCTTTACGTTTCTTGGTGCAGCGATAGGGCTGTGACACAGAAGATGTCGAAAGGTTTGTTTTCCCTCTCTCTCTCCTTGGGGAACCTCTCTCTTGGGGTGCTGCAGGAAGAATTGCAATCCGCCGAAGTACTTTGAGGCTGTAAAGTTTCAAGCGAAACGGAAGGGCGGGGGAAGGAATGACAAGTCCTTTTTACTGAAATTCTCTCCCCAAAATGGATTTGGCAGAGCCCAGCTCTGCCGATCTTAAAGCAAGGTTTATCATTTGTGCAGGCTGCTGCCTGAAGGGGGAAAAGATCTTTGAAGTCGCTGAGTGATGGAAGGGTCTCCCCCCCCCACTCCCCACTCCTCTCCCTCACACACATATTTTAAGGGTGGAGACTGGGAGATGCTCAACTGCTCTGAGTCAGGAAATTACATGACAAATTAAACAATTATGTGTTTTAGCACTGAGAACCTGTTTAGCCATTTAGCGCAAACAGGCATTTCACATGGATTCCACGGGCATTTACACTTCTTCCCATCACCTGTAGTTCTACACAGCATCATTTTCTCGCACGCCAAGAGCTCCCCCGGTCCCGTCCCTACACCTCAGAGAGATTTCTTTATCATTTAACTTTATTATAGAAGGCACTGCCTGGACACTGTTGGAGTGACAAGGACTATTTCCTTAATTACTGTACATTGATAATAGCATTTACTCTGGCAGCTCCAGTGCTATTCAATCAAGCAAGATTCAATACAAAAAAGCTGATTTGCCAAAAAAGAGATTAGCATAAGTGCCTACAGTCACATTCTATTTTTGAAGGTAAAGCTACTGTGTCTGTGAGCTTTCTTGTGGGAACTTTATAAAGAGAGATTAATCTAGTTTATCTCCTTCAAAGGATATTTGGGGAAATCGCAGAGAGTCACTGTTTTGGGCTCTTTGGGCATGAATTTTCTATAAACATGTAAAATAAACAACTACACAGAAAACACTAATCAGCATCAGGAAGGTGTAGAGTTTTTTTCCTCCCTCTCTTACATGAGCAGACATTTGATGTGAAAAAACTCGCCGTTCCCCAGTTTGCTATTGCTGTTCTTTGTCATTTAATCAAGTGGTGAGCGTAGCTGTTGCACTTTAAAATTAAACGCTATTATTTATGGTAGAACTTGTTCTAGTTAAAAATGCAGACCTCAGCACTGTGAGCGTTTGTAAGCAGAAGGTTAAGCAGGACATTTTAAATGGTAAAGCAAAGGGCTTAATCAAGGCTGAAGAGCAAAATGCAGCAGGATAACAGATATAGTAAATAGGCATTAATCACCATCCAGGCTTAATCCAGGTATTAGGCAGTCTTGGGACTAATACAAAGACTCACTTACATAAGGAGTTGTTCTAGCAGCCCTTAAGGAAGTGAAGAACTTTATTCTTGGGAGAAATTTCCCTGATGTTAAAGGCCTGTGCAATAGCAGGCCTGTATTATGGCTCTGTAAAATGATCGTCATGCAATTATTTTGCCTGGAGGGGATTTCTCCAGTTCGGAGGCACGTGGGGGTGTGGTTCAAGGAAGGGAAAATGGAATTGCTGGAGCATAAGGAGACACTTTTCCATGTTGGGGTTTTTTTTTCCCTGCTTGACACCGACTATTTACTGTGACATCAAAATCCGAGCTAAGCACTTCTGGCCAAGGATGGACAAGATAAAATCACAAAGCCAGTATCATCTCACAGGAGACAGCTCACTGTCTTAGTGACAAATTTAGTGACTACAAATCCAGGCTTAGAACATAGCCCTTCCCTAGTCATAATCCAGCACTTGGCACGCTGGATTTGCGTTTAACTACCGATGAACTAACATTTCAGATTCAGGAAGATAATAGCACATCCAGAGCTACAAAATCCACTATACAAAAGTTCTTTTATTAGATGCTTAGAAAGATTAAAGTGCTTCCACATTTAACTTACTAACATGAAAAATTCCAAACCTTTACACAAACAGCTATGTCCCATGTACTGTCCCAGCAGCACACAAACCCCAGCCTCTAGCCCAGGGTGGGTTTTGGCATCCTGCTCAAGCTTGCCTTACCTAGCCATGAAACAGAAGAGCCAGGCCCACAACAAGCACAACACAACCTAACCTGAGGAAAGGGGCAGGAGGTGGAAGCAGGGAATGGGGAAGATGGCCAGGGTTTATCTGTTCAATAGCAAAAAAAAATCCACAAACCTTTAATTGTGAATGTAGGAGAAGGACAGTGATGTAACTGTTCCCAGGGAACACTATTCTTATTTTGTAGAGGGAGGTGAGCCAAGATACTTAAGCTCTAGAGAACCTTTAACACAGGAAGCTATTTATCATAACAAGCTTGGTTGATACTGCTCCCATACTGAACCAATTAGATTAGCCTATTTCGTCATACTTCATAACTTGGGATGATAGGTTTCCAAGCATGGTACAGTGCAGTAATTGAATTTTGATCAAACACACATGGCCCATAACCCAGTATGTGAAACTTTCAGAAGAGTTCACAGCTTTTAAATATCCAGTCAACATGTTGCCAAAAGTACAGGATGTACTTGATGCAAGTGGGAGAGGAGGGGGGAGCACGAGTCCACGCCGTAACTTGGTACAGCTGTAAAACAAACATTTTTTTGTTCCAATCCTGTTCCTACTTTAGCAAAGGAGCTGGGAGGAAGACAGTGAATGTCAAGTAAGTCGTTTTTCTCCCCAACCCCCACACCCCCCAGGCACACATTTCCCTTTTAACATTCTTAGATTACCACAACCTTTTAAATTCACTATACTGTACTTTCATACTGTATTAGACACACCAGCAATTATGTTTGTTAGCATGACACATCCATTGCTTACACTTAGTTAACAAAATAACTTAAAAGTCGCATGCATCATCCTCTTAATAGGGTTATAATCAATGGGACCATGGAATGAAAGCCCTAAAAATTACCCCCCACCTCTGCATTCCCCAGGCTTCTGCCTCTGCCAACAGAATCCATATGGTGGGCAGCCTTGTCAGGCTCAAGGTGAACACTCAGTCAGTTCTTTGCAGGCAGCGATCTCCTCTTACATGTTCTTGCCATGTTTTCCCCACGGTAAATCCAAGGAACTTTGAAGAAGACTCTGCCTAAAGGAAACAGAATACATGAATAAATTCATTCCTGCGGCTCCACTGACTGGGGGGGGCAAAGCACCCACCGCAGAACAGGTTCGTGACATGGAAAATGCTGTGCTGGACTTTCTTTTGAGCTGGTTATAGCTATCCATATCAAAGCTGCTCCCTGGCCTAGAGCTAAGAGTCTGGCACGAGCAAGCAATGGAGCAGGGTATCACCAAACTCTGCATACCATCCTGCCAACTTCTCTCTCAGCTTTGAATGCTCTGACCTGTGAGGCAGCTCCAGGCATCCCAGCTAACCTGAAAGCGAAGCACTGGGACAGCCAACACCTTTGCTTTCATTGAGGTGGTGCAGATGATATAAAAGATGAGAATTGCTGCTGCAGCCCTCCAAAGAGGGTAGGATCTGAGGGTTCACCCAAGCACTTCTAGTTGCACTTGGTGGATCGCCTGCCTCCGAGCTGTCTCACACCTGCTCTGGTGTACAGCTGTGTAAGAGGCGCAGCCACGGGTTCCAAGGGGAGAAATGGTGCTTCTCGGATGTAATAAAACGTACATCTCATTTAGTCTTGCTGTTGGTTTGGGACAGGTGTATTGTCTGACCACAGCCACCCCCCTGTCAGAGTGCAGAGGCTGTGCTGGCTCCATCTCCCTCCCCACCCCACTCCCCACTAAGTTGCAGTGCTGCAGAGAAAAGAAAAAAAAAGAAAGAAAAAGAATTTGTTGTTCAACTTATCAGACTTGGACCAAACCTCAGCTCAAACCAAGGTTAAATAGGCCTGTCCTAAGCCTCTTGAAGATAGGATTTATATAGTAATTACAGTAATGGAAACTGATCTTTATAATTTTTATACTGCCTAAAATTCTGCTGTGTCATATGCATCTGCAGAGCCTGGGAACTGTGTGCGGAGAGAGCACTGCAGTCTTGAAAGCAGCTATTCAAATGTATAATGGAGAATTATCAGAGCATGAGTATGTTCAAGATCGTAATGAAGTACAAAGAGCAAGAATCAGAAATCCTGGGAAAAGCAAGGTTTTCTTTGAGACAAGCAGTATTTTTAAAACACTTTCTTTTGTTGGGAGTTTTTGGAACTAGATCTTCATCACCCCCAGTGCAGACAGTATTGAGACTGCCTGGTTTGTTCCTGTGTTTCCTTTCTTTTCCTTTCCTACATTCTGAAGTCTAGAGAGTGAGTGTAGTGCAGAATGCACCTTGGCCAGACAAAATCCTCACATCCACTTTCCAGTTCTCTCTGTCGTGCAAGGAAAAAAATCAGAGTGCCAAGTCTCTGCTGTACCATAAAGAACAACTTCAGAAGATGCAGAGATCTGATAGGGGGTTTGGCTCCACCTTCAGGAAGCAGAACGCAAAGAGACAACAGGGGTTTAAGTTTCAGACATACTTTCTGCGGAAACTGAAGCCCACAACCCTCTCTTACCGACTGCTACGGCTCCCCAACGTGTCTTTGCTTCCTACCTAGAAGAGACTCCCTGATGGAATGCCGTGAGCGTTTCTACACACATGATTCAGCTCTGAAGATTCCAACCCCTCGCAGAGGTACTGAGAACTTGTGGCAGGACATCCACAGGCAGCTGATACACGGACAGACCGAGCTGATACACGAAGGTAAAGCTGAAGCAGCTTTGAGGTGAGAAGTGGCGACACAGAGGATGTCACAGAGCTGTATCAGCTACTATCAGCTCTTTACACCATCAGTGCTAAGGATACAAAGTGCACTTTTCCTATAACTCACAGGGATTAGAAAGGTTCTCTGGGTAACACAGATGGAGAGGGAGAAAGCAGGAAGAAGCTTGATAAAATGTCACCTAAACACCTAAGCATTCACCTGAATTTGAGCTATTTTTTCTCCTCAGATTCAGGCAGGCAATGCAAACGCAGTAAGCTCTTGTACTGCACTGCTTGGCAGACTCTGATGCTGGTTGAACTCACAAGATTGCAGTTGGTTAAAAAACATGGTTTAAAGGGATTAAACTGATGCATTTCTTAAAGAAGCCATATAGTGACCATTAATAATAATAGAAAGGGACAAGCATTTAGGGGTGAGACTACACTGAGTCTGAAGGACTGTATGATATATTAGTGAAATAATACCCACAATTAGTGACAGTCCTACAAGGCAACAGAAACGTATGGTTCCCTCCAAAACACTGCCTTTGGCATTTCCCCAATGGGGTGCTTGAGCACCCAACTTTATTGTACTCAACATCATTTTCTGGAGGAAACAGGTTTGAAAACTGCTGAGCAAGCAACAGGGATGGCTCTCGGTGCAGGAGTGGACTAAACACCTAATGAATCTACAAATAAAATGAAAAAACACTGAGAAGAGATGCAAGAAGAGTGAATAGACGTAGCTGTGTAAGCAAATACAACTGAATATACTCTTGAGGAATGAGGGAAACAATTCTTGATGGGGTGACAACAGATGTTCTCCAAAAAAATTCTAACAGTATTTCAAACACAAAGACCTTCCTGTGGAGCTAAGAAGTTTTACTGGCAGATGCACAGTGATACATGTTTGGAAACATAATAAAACCTAACACTAAAGGTGTTATCAGGTCCTGAAAGCAGCAACAGTATCTTCACATAATGAGCAGTGGGCAGTTGTAGGGAGGGAAACTGTTCGGTTACGAAACAAGAGTCATGGGAAGTTGCCCTGGCAGAGCTGCCATTTAAATCAAGAGAGTTTGTTCTAAAATATCTCTAAATCCACTCCTTTGGAAAATGAGCTCTAAGCACAAATGAAAGATGCACAGGTTGACCTAACTGAACAAACACAATCCAGAGTAATTTATTAATCCAGTAATAACACCTCAGTACAACCACTTTTGCACGGTGTGAGTGAATGCAAAGTGCCCACAGCTGAATGTTTCTACCAGCTACCTCTCCTTCTGACCACACTTAAGCACACTGCAGAAAATCCTAAAATGGACATTAAAAAAAAATGCCCAAAAAGCAAAAGAAAGGACAGCTTTATGGAGTCATTTTTGCAATGACTGAATTGCACTGGTACTTAGGGAAGATTTGGATTTAACTCCTGGCATGGATCTTGCAACATCTTCAGTGAATAGCTTTATGCAGGTTTTTAAAGGCTAGGCACTTCACATTCTTTTTTTAAACTCTGGCCCTTACTTTTTATGTTCTTTATTTTTACAGATACAGAATAATGCTTCTCTGTCTTGCTGGAATGCTGAAAGGATTTCTGAATATCTGCAAGGCCAGCAGATATCATTTTATCTGGGAACAAGGCAGGAGGATGACATAGTACATCATCTAATTATTTTTATTGCTTTGCAACTGTTTTTGGGAAAACAATTCACAGAGATGATTATTCCAGTGCAGTCGGAGCAATCAGAACTACAGAAACACTAGGATCGACAACTTGATTGACAGGAGAAAGCTAAAGCAGGCAGCAACACAGAAAATCATCATAGGACAGGCATTTTTAATAAGTATTACTGTAGCCAATTTATTATTAACACAGTGGGACAGCTTTACATCTTGCATCACACTTTTCACAGCCCTTATGGTAAACATGCCTTATCTGACAATTACAAGATGAAAACAAAGACCTCACTAACTCTCTACTGGCCCTGCAGTACTATCTACATTCTCAGTTAACCCCCTCTAAACTTCAGCTAGGCAGCTGAATAAGCATATAGAGACACAGATATGTGTGTTCAGATACAGAATGTAATTCCAACTGCACCCAATACAAGTTCCAAAGGTTACACCATCTGTGTGATTTCTAAAAGGCTTTGCTGACAAAGGAGTGGGCTGCGAAAGGAGTGGAAAGTTGGTAGGACAAGATAGAGGATCAAGTGGAATATCATCTGAAAGGAAATAAAATTTTGGTAGTAAAATAAAATTGAGCAAAGGCTCAAAATATTGCTCAGTCTGGTCACTCGTGGCTTCAGTCTGACTGCTGCGACAAAGCAGCGTGGTCCTGACAAGAGCAAACAGTGCTATCACACCAGAGAGCGTCAGGATGGCAGACTCCCACAGCAGTTTGTATTTCCTGGGTTGGTTGACAAGCTGTTGCTGTTTCCTACAGCAGCACTTGGAGTAACAGATCTTTCCCTCTGCTGTCTACTTGGTTTCTGGGATTAACAAACTACCTGATGGACCTCATAGCTAATCGTATTTTCATCTGATTTACACAAAATAGCTCCCGTATTCTTTTACAGATAATGAGGCACAAGATGGACTGCTGAAATCATTAAGTCAAGCCCTCTGCTACTTGTACACATGGAGATACATTTTAAAATGAAATCTTGTGTGATGAGTTGCCCGAGGCCATTTATTTATTATAACATCCGCAGCATCTTCTTATTTTCACAGCTGTACTATCAGCTCCAGCATTACAAATCAAAAAGCAGACAAATCGCTGGGCGATCTTAGCCATGAGATTTTATTTGATTCAAACATTTATTTTTCATCCACTTCCTGTCTGTTTTTGAATGTATTTCAGAAAACAAAACTGGCATGCACAAAGAGCATTCTGGGAAGGAGAGACAAAAGGGAGATGCAACAAGTATCAGGCAAGCGAACGAAGCTAACAGTGTTCTGCTCCCCTTAAACCCCCAAGTAAAACACGTGCTAGGAAAGATCCCAAAACTACATCTTTCTTGTGTGAAGGAAAGAATTAACATTAAGCACAAAGTATTTATTGTGGTTTATTCTCATCGTGTAATCTGTCAGGTTCCACTGAACTTGGAAAAAAAAACAACCCAAGACTTCTTTACAAAGCTTTCTGTGCACCAGTCTTAATGTAGGTTTGAGAGAGACTAAAAAACCACAAACTGCACTTCTGACAATCAATTTAAGGAATCTCACTCTTTGCAATTCCCTCAAAAACACCATTCATGGACACATTAGTAACATTTTCAAAGTATCCTTTGAAAAAATCAAAGAATAGCCCAAATTTTGGGGAAAAACCTACACTACAGTTTCTATCACGTGGATTTCTCACTCAGTTACTGCCAGCTTTCGTTACTAGGTCAAAGGAATGCCCATGAAGATTCTATTGATATGCTTCCTGTGTCTGTGTACATGTACTTCTCTTGAAAGGATCATTTAGCTAAATTTTTCGTTCTAAAGACTTTGGTCAGACAACTTTGAAGGACACCGTATTTATTTCACTGAAACACAACTGATCTAAAATAAGAACCTTTTAAGGGCTTAATTAGTGCAATTAATTCACTCTTTTTTTGACATTCTGTAGCTGTAAAACACAAGCATCAATTTCTTTTCAGAAAAAGGAGGTGTGTATTTCACTGTGGATGATTTGAAGAGAAGAAAAAATATCAAAATAAGCAGAAGGATTATTTCTTATTCTAGGCTTAGGACACACTAACCTCCCCCCCCTTTTTTGTGATGTGTCACCTACAGTCCTGGATTTTTATACATCCATATTTCTACCGTTGATCTGTACCTTGTCCAGAATTGCTTTTGAAGCTTTACAGAAATAATTCTTTCAATTAACAGAATTTCATAGAACCGACCAGCACAAGATTTAGGGCCATCTGGATGTTAACTAACAGGACAGAAAGGAAACTGGTTTCTGCAGTTTGGGCTATTTAAGTTCATTTACAAACCACCACACAGAGTTATGAAAACAGACCCCAAGTGTAATCCTGGCCCATCCATGCTAAAACTCATCAATTTCAAGGAATTCAAGATCAGCATAGCTGCTCTGAAGAACTCTTTCTCCATCTCTGCAACACTCCAAATGACACTTACAGACACAGAACATCAGCACAAACAACACAACTCTGCACACAGGGTACAACTCAGCCACAAACTACACCCTCCCAGAGCGGTCACAAAGAAACTCAGTGCTTTGAGGTAAACTCCTTCACTTGAGGAATAGTCACATTTCATCATCTTTGTTCAGTGTACATTTAATTTTCAGTTCTGAACAAGTGAAATTAATGAGCCATCAGCAATTGCAGTGGACACTGGATCCATCTGTAAAAAGAAAAGGCACCTACACACTTGTGACACTTACTGCCAGGGTTAAGGGTAGGTCTGCATCTTCCTGAAGGTTGCATTGGTTATAGTGAGCCGTGTAAGCCTTGCTCCGTAGTAATCTATAATGTAACTAGAGCCATCAGAAGGTCCAACGATCTACAAGAGAGAAAGAACCAAGACTTTTCAATATGAAGTGAAATATACACTTTGTGCTAATGTCTCAATTACTGCTAATTTTCCCATCATAAAATTAGTCATGCTTAATTAGTCAAACAGAAACTAGATTTATTTTGAAGTTATGCTGTAGTTTAACTATTTTAGCAAGCACTGTCTCGGAAGGAACATTTCCCTAGGGCTTCTAATCAACCAAATTACACAGCCAGGCGCTGGTACTAGGTTAAGCCGATGAGGATTTGAGTCACAAAATCAGGCTAACAAAGGAGTGGGCTCCAAACCACTTTTCTTGAACAAAGGAGGGTAGGCAGGAGAGAATTAGGCTGATGACAAGCATCTTTGAAATACTGCACAGGTAAGGAAGGGAAAGAAGGAGAGAAGATCATGGCTTTTTTGTTCTGGAAACACTGAATTGATGCGGGGTCACCAGGGAGATGAATAAGGAGAGATGAAAGGTACTCTCAACTTTGTCTGCAAGTGATCTGAGGCAAGATCACTGCAACAGCATAGAAAGGAATTTGAGATTGTGTGTATTTTAAAAGGTATATATACAAAGATGAGTGCCTTAATTTTTCTATAAACCCAGATAAACAATTTCTCTATCTGCAATGCCTTTTAAAGTCATCATAGGTAATTTGTAATTCACACTAAATGGGTGCACTGTAGAGGAAGAATAATTTGTCACTTTCATGATGTCCCAGGATGTCACCCCAGCTGGGGACTTAACTGTCACAGCTCTTGGGTGATATGGGACTTGTATTGGAAGGAGAAGCAGGAAAGGAAAAGCAGCAGTACACTCCTGCACGCTGTACTGACATCCCAGTTTATAGGTTCCATCCAGAACTTCACGATTCAGGACACAGCAGAAAATCTCATGCAAAGTCCAATGCTCTATGTCACACAGAGAGCTCACAGGTTCTGACAAAGTGAATTAACGGTGTTATAGCTTCTAAGCTATTCATTATGAGCATTTATAGATAAGTGATCTAATTTTTAATTCAAACAACAAATATACTGGTATTTTGTATCCATATTCTGAAACATCAATCTACAAACACAGCTAAAAAAATGCCTTTATTTTTCAATACACAAAGGCTCCTAAGGCTAAAATGCTAACAAAGAATTAGCAATCATATAGAAGATTTAACACACAGATTTGCATCTTATTTTGAAAGTCCTGACTTACCTGCATTGAAATAAGTATGAAATCAATTAGACTACCAATTCCACAAAATCCTACAGTGCAGAACTTTAACAAACCTAAAAAAGGAGAATAAAATTGAACTGTAGCTTTAATCCAGTTACGATGACGTTCATAGGTTTCTGGGGGCAATCACACCCCAACTGTATCCCCATCCTGCAACATATGTATATATATATATGCACACAAACACACACAGAGCTAGAAGCAGACCTAAAGATCTTTAATTGTCAGGGCAAAAACCAAACCACATATTCTTATTTCTACATTCTGAATATCCTTTAATCATTTTAAGTATTAACCTTTCTTTTTAACAGATAAATGTTCTTAAACAAGGAAAGACAAAAGTTGATAACCAAGTTACTGGAAATTTTCCTTTCTTCGACTGAGGCAGACAGGAAAAAATCCCAACTTGAGCTCCAAATTTAAGAACAGCAGCATGAGCTGCAGCACATGTTGATTTGATTTTCAGAACATGCTACTTTGGAGAACAATTCTCTGTATCATTTCTGTATTTTTGCTGAAATAGGAATTTATTTTGAATATATATACACACACATATATATAAGCATTTCTTTTTAAATGGTATTCAAAAATGTTATTTTGGTATGAAGAAATGAAAGATTAATAGAAAATATATGGGAATAGCAACTAACAGATAAATGTTTCATTGGAAGTTGCTGTGCAAGGCAGACTTCATTTGGAAATGCCTTCAGAAGGAGGAGGCTGTCTTGAAATTTTTATTTTTTTAATATAGTGTCTTGTACAGTGAGTATTATACAATGAGTACTACACATATTGTAAGTAACACATGGCTGAGTTAGGCAACTATCTAGGTTATTTTGAGAATGAGATACTTATTGTGACGATGTTTTTCTCTTTAGCCAGGCCCAGACAGTGTAAAGAGGAATGTCTATGTTGCATTTAAGTCAGTTGTAGGCTCTGCTGCACAGGAAAAACACAGTTCCCTGCTAAAAAGCTGATCTCTACTGTGCTTACATGGGCCAGCACACTTCCGAGGCAAGAGAAGCACGTTGATAACATCAATCAGCGTGGCATCCCAGAGCATCACTTCCCCAAGCCACAAGATGTGCTGTGCTGCATAATACCTGCTAGTAAAGCTGAAGAACGAAGCTGCTCTTGGTCAAACACCTGAAGGTCTCCTGACCTCCATCTCCTCCTTTGCACAGCCCCTCTGTCTGCAGCAGCAATCTGTCCCACATACCACCTCCTCTCCCCCATGCCCTGTTTATGAGGCTGCATATGGAGGAGAGTGGGGGAGTAACTGCATACACGCAGCAGGAAGAGCATCCCACTGTCTGGAAATAGCTCCCACAGTTGACAGGATGATACCAGCCTGATTTATAAACTCCAGGGAGATGGTTTATAATCTCTCCATGGAACACCTCAGTAGTCAGAACAGGGAAACTATACCTAATGACCATGAAGATGGAAGAGTAGTAGCAGGATGGACTTTCAGCTGATTAGAAGAAAAACCTGTGTGTCTGTATTACAACTCAAGTGGTGCCACTTCAACACACAAAGAACCTAAGTTTATCATTAAAACAACTTGCTCACAGTGGCTGATGCACAAGGCCTGCAGCAGCTGGACACAGTTAGCCTGGGTTTCAGTACTGGCAGTGGTGTAACACAAAGAGCAAAAGAAATGCTAGCCTTAGGAATCGACAGGACAATGAAATAATGTCAAACACTGGTGAGCAGTTTCCTTTTATATTATCTGCATTGAGTGCAGTCACATTTCAGGTATTTATTTGTGATGTTCTTTAGTCCATCTCCTCTCCAGCTCTGGTCCTGAACCTCATTGCCAATCAGCATTTAAGGAACCCACCAGTTCCCTCACCTTGCCTCTTCCAGCAGCAGCTGCAGTTCCCTTGAGGAACTGGCTGCTCCATTATGTTACTGGATGGAGAAGAACTGTTTCTGAACCTGGCATATGTTTCTGCAGTGCAGGGTAAAGTTGATATTTTTTCAGTTCCCTCCCCACAAGCAGATCACACTGAGAAAATCAACTGCTCTAAAACACAGAGGGAAAAATAGTGCTCTTACACAGTAATAACTTATGATTTCGTTCACAGCGTGTGGGAGAGGAAGAGGTTGCCTTCCTGATTTCTTCATATTCAACAGCTTGTTTGTATTTGTGCTCTCTTTAAGCAAGAGAAGGAAAAAAAGTAATCCAAAGAGCATTTAGAGTCTTCATTATGCTTGCAAAAATATTTCAACGCTACTACCTTTATTAACCATTTTTAGACAAGGGTAAAAATAACCTAAAAAAGCCCTCCCATCCAATCAACCACTGTCAAGGAATGCAATTTGTGGATTTTTTCCTTGTTTCCTGCTCTCACCTATTTGCTTTTGTCTTTTTTCCCTTTCCAAAGCTTGAAAACTTGACTGTGGAAGAGTTTTAAGTTTTTTAACTTTGGTTACTGGCTCCAGTATATAGCACTAGGGTTAACAAGCTTAAGCCATAAAGATCATCTATGTAAGAACAGAGGGTTTATGCCTATCCATTACTGTAATATATTGTGTAATAATTACTGCAGTTGTTATACTAAATCCAAAAAGGTGCACCTTATTGACTGCTTCCAAAAATAGATATTTTGGTGAAACAGATGGACATAGAAAGTGCTCATTACTGAACCTCACAGAAAAAAAGGCACAGACGTTAACACAAGATTACCAAGAAGGGCAGAGAATGATATTAAAAAAACAAAGGTTTGCATTTAAGGGGCAGAAACTCCAAATTCTTAGCTGAAGCGACAGTAGCATGCATAGCATTTTCCAATTCATTGCTCCATGACATCTAGGCTCACATTTACTCCATTTGACCAGCTCAGAAGCAAAGAAAATCCTAGACAATGACAGCAGTTCTAACACACTATGGTATTTCCATTAGACAGAAACCAGTGACACCACCACCCTGGGAATCAGGACCCACAAACACTAACCAGAAGTAAGTCTCTTGCAAAGGTCCCAGTTCTGCAGAACTGTTACTAATACTATGAGCTATCCTGAAGGTATGCATTTGCCAGAGTAAATTCCATATCTCCAAGCACCAGGTTTACGGTAACGTTTGTTCTCTGTTTTCCTGGTATAACGAAGCATCATCTCAGTAGCTGGCACATCAATTAAACCACTTTTGTTCCAGTGCCTCCCAAAGAATGCTGTGGTAAATGTCAATGCAAAGTAAACATAAACCAAAACTATGAACAGCAATAATTGTGTTTACTTATTTGGATTTCATCTGTCAGACAACTATATACCCTGTTGACACCGCTCACTCCAGCAGAAGACCAGCCTGAGGATAATTCAGGATTTCATCTTATTTGCCAATAAAATAGGGATTCTAGCTGTAAATATTAAAACTGTGGCTGTCACTACGCATTACCCAAAATACAAGTATACACATACAACTCCCTTATAACAATAAGCTTTACCTCAAAGAGAAAAACAAGAAATCAACTTACCTAATGCAGGATAGCCTAGATAAAATCTATCTGCTCCCAACCATCCAAGAAATAAGGACAGAGCCACTGCCACTTTATAGGAGTAACCATTTCTGCCAAAAGAAACAAGCAATGTAGACAATGCTTACAGAATAGGTCCACTCTTACTTTTGAAAATTAAAGTAGTGACTCATTTGCCTGCTGCTTCAGTTTGGAAAAAAAACCCCACAAACCAACCCACAACAGATTTGTTATTTATCTTCAATTAATGGACACAGAATTGATAATTTCAAACTGGGTAGGCATCCTTCATAAAGCAACCTCAGCTGTTGCAGCTCAAGTATACTCTTGCAGAATACAGATTATTCTGAAACTAAATTATGATTTCTTGTTAAGAGAGACACAAATCAGTTGCTGACACCTTCCCAGTTGTATGGAGCACGTCCTAACAGTTCAGTTCTACTGAGACAACACTAGAAAGCTAAGAGGTGTATGCATACTGTCTGCGGGCATTAGTCTCATGTGCAGCCAAATCGAGAGGAACAGGATAGACAGGTGAGATGTCAGCAGAGACAGTATCTGCAATGAGATCTGAAGGAGAAATGAACCATGGCCACTGGTTGAAGAAGCTGCAGGAAGGATTCAAGACAGGGATGTCATGTATCCATTTCCTGCACTCGAAGGGTGGTAAATGGTACAAACTCACAAGTGCAAAGAACTGTTGATGGTACAAAGAGGTACAGTGGTGGGGAGCTACTCTAAAGTTAAGCACCCCATGCTGAGTCACAAAAAATACACAAATACAACAAATTTTCTGAGCTTCATACTAACTGGCACCATTCTTGCCAGCAGCAGGAATGATGGGGCCACCTAATCACCTGCAACTTCTGGTCATTGCTGGTGTGAACTTTATACTAACAAGCCAAGTAGAAACACATAGCTATCAAATACAAGAACGTGCTGCATCCTTTGCTGCATTGGCAAACAGCTAGCTTCTGAAAAGAAAAGCAACCCCAAATGCAATTAGAATTTTTAAAATATTCAATAATTCACTGTTTTGATACACACATTGCTATGTGCCAGCAATTACTTAATACGCCCAAATTAAACTCTCGGTTGACAGTTGAGTAAAACAGAGTTTCACAAAGACAGTAGAGCTAAGAAAGGACCAAGCACCTTTATTAAGCACTTTCAAGGCCAAATAAAGATCTACCTTTTTGCTTATTATCTAGATTTACTGACTTTAAAACTTAATGGCAACATTAAGTGATTAAATCATGACTCTTACCTCAATATTTGTTACTTAGTGCTTATTAGCAACACAGAACATACTGGGCATTCCTGGAACCTAATGTAACATAAATTATCATCTTTAGAACTGTCTTGTTTCCACTGTAAAGATCATTAATGTTTTTATTTAAAAGTTGAGGTAAACGGCTGGGAATTGTTTATCAACTACAAAGTGTCAGCAACCCTCCAAGGACACCAAAGCATAGAAAGAGCTCTTGCATAAAAAGGGGGGAACATGGTTTAACTTGAGATGCTCCTGATCAAAACCAGTAATAAGCCCAGTGGTTGCACTGGGAGGCTTTTAAAAGCAGTCTGCGATCCAGTCAACATCAAACTGGAGGGCAGAAGAAATGGAATATGAAGTGGAAGCGTGCTCATACTGTAACAAGGCTGCATGCACCCTGTGTTCCCTTTGCCTTCCTCACTCTTACAGGTAAATACATGCACTGAAGACTAAACCAGCAACTAGGAAAATAACACATCCCCTCAAGGAATTTCTATAATTGGGTAAAAGATGCAATTTCTTTTCAGCTGCTCTTCCGATTTTTTCCTTGCTTCTCAGCCTCATTCAATCTTTACTGGTTTTGAGTACATTTCTTCCAGCTGCCATGGTGAAAAACTTTTCTTCCTGCTCTCCCACACCAGTCTATACACTGTGCAGGTATTGCTGTAGGCCACAGTGTCTTCTGTGCTTTTTGGGGGTCTCAGCACTGCTTAACACCCTGTCCACACTGAACTTCATGAATTTTACACACTAGCATTTTATGGACCCTTTGCCTGGAATGGCAATACGTGAACATGCAAGTCTGCAGCATCAGGGCCTGTGCACATCAAACAAAAGAGATGACAGAGTGCCAATCTAGGGAATTCTAGAATTTGGCCAAATAAATAAATAATCTACCTCCAAAAAATCCAACTAAAACCAAACCAAAGCAATCTTGACAGTATTCCTTTGCAATACTAACAATATAAAAATAAGGAGTGACCTTATTAGCACTCAGAAGTTTTTTCCTTGAATAAATACTAGGAGCAACTGAACTTAACACATCCACTCACAGGAGCATACATCTCCAGGTCTAAAGTAACTGGATCCCAGAACTGTTACCTGGACTGCTGAGAAATTACAGTTTTGACTAAGGACAACTTGCTGATTTGTGTGATAGAGATTAACCTTCTGTACTATGCTAAGACAACCCTGCTATGGGAAGATGCCTTCTTGAACCAATTTTCCAGTTAAATGATGTGCAGTTATTTCAGCCAGAGGACAGTTATGTTTTTTGTCAAAACTCAGATAAGACGCTGGAAAATCTCGAAAAAAAAAAAAAAAAGCAGTAGAAAGGGCAGGCCTATTGCTGTAGTATCAAACTAGGGATTCCTGCTTTAAATAATGTTTCAAACACTTGGGTAACATTAAAAATGAGTTTTAAAAGGTTGCATGTACCCAACAGTGATTAGACCACTTTTTACAAGCACCACTTCTCACAAGCATACAGATGAAGGATGGTAATAACATCACTCTTGCTGCCATTACGAACTGGCTTCAGGGCTTTATCAAGTGCATGCCTGTGTAACTGTCCCTACATTCACAGTTAGATTTTACCTGAGTTTTCAGCAAGCCCACAAAGTTCTCTTTCCCCATCTGCCATACCACCAGGCATGGGAGTGGAAAAGCCACAGCAAGTTGTTTTGGTAGGGTAACCACTGATTATTTCATTGTAAATAAGAGTCACTATCAAGTAATTTATATCATAAGAAAGACAACGCTTATCTGTCTACAGAGATTTAGGTTTTCAATTAATAAACATATAGAAAAAAAATCTACATTTTAAAGAAGTTTCTAGAAAATACATTAAATAAAAATTCATAATTTTAAAAGCCTCCAACTTTAAGAATTAATTTCTGTTTCGAAGAAGAAGCAATTTTATTAAACTAATATAGCTCATCTTATTCTCAGTCCCCATCACAGATGGGACTGGAATGCAATTGTTTCTGGACAAAAATGTGACTGAAGTCTAGTTTGCTAGTATTTAAATTTGATTAGATGTAATAATATGTTTTCTTCAATTTGCTGAGCTCTGACTGTTGAGAAGACTAAATACAGAGAAAATATTTATGAAACTAAGAGACCGAGCTGTACTTCTGAGTTAGGCAAATTACTGAGCAGCATCACATCTGAGTTATTTGCCCACTAGTGTGATAAGAAATACCCAGTGAATATTACTGGAGTTGTAATTTCCAAAGATCCCAGCAGGAGAAAAGCAAAAGGCTCCTGCATGAATCCCACAAAATGGAGAAACAAATGGTACTGACAGGTGTTCGCTGATCATTAGCGTTGGCCGGTTGGAACATTCATTGGTATCCAGAGCTCATCATTGCTTGCAATGTGATTTAGAAATCTAGGTCTGTCATTTTCACGTTTCAGAAACAGGTTCTTAAAAGACACACAGGATTTGATTAAATACAAAGGTTCTTTAAAACTAGAGACCAGTTCGTTTAACAGAGATTCTTCTGGAGAACTGGAGAGACACTTAAACTCCCCCAATACTCATGCCTAACAACTCAAGCTGCAGTTCCAGGCATGAACCAGCACTGCCGCTCAACAGAGCAGCCCAGGCCAGCCCTCCTTTCTCCACTCTCTTACCCTTGAGTCGCCCTCATCCTCACGCTGGCACAAGTGCCTGAAGCAACTGTAGAGTGACTCAGGGTGGGGAACTGTCCAAGTTAGTTCAAACCCAGAGCAGTTCCCCAATTCAGTACAGCGGGGTACAGCAGGGGAAGGGGTGGAAGGGTGTCCCCACATAGCTCCTTTCAGCAGCTGTGCTAGTTTTAAGCCTCTGTGAAACGTAGCCGTACAAAGTAAAGCAAAAATAAAATACTAAGGTACAGCAAAGCAATCACTAAACAATAACATTTCCAAGGCTGAAACACATTCACTGATAAACATGTATGTTGTATCCTTGTACTACTTAAGTGTTTATTAGAGGCTTAAGTACTGGGCAACATATGTACAATTCTACCTTCCTTCTCCTCTTCCTCCTGCCCACACAGCATATTGTTTTACATAGACTTTGAAACAAAGAAAAATCATTACAAAACCCAGCAGTGTACTTACACATTGCGACACGCAATAGGCTTGTAAAATCCAACTTCATGTCCTGTAAAGACTTTTTCTATGCCCAGGTGATCTCTGCAAGTAATATTTGGTGCTGGCAGACACTGAACTGAAGGAAAAATGTTATTTTTTAGAAATAACTGATTGGGCACTGAAGTTAGACGGTTCAAAGGTCAATACATAGGCCAGTAGACACAAGCATATTATTTCCTTTAAAAAACCCTATTTTTAAAGACAGTCCTATGACAAATTTGTCTTTTTGCAGGATACATGTTAAGCAAAATATACAAAGGTAATTGCCAGCATAATTCTGTTGTCATTTCCATTTTGGCTCCATTGTAAGTCAATTGGAGATCTGAACTTGACACTCAGGAAACATTTTCATCATAAAAACAGTCACAATATTGGAACGAGTTGCCTAGAGAGGTGGTGCCATCCCCATCCTTGGAGGTTTTTAAGATCTGACTGCACAAAGCCCTTAGCAACCTGGTCTCAATTCGGTGCCAACACTGCTTTGTGCAGGAGGCTGGACTCTATGTCTTGCTGAGGTCTCTTTCAACACAAATTACTCTATTATTCTAAGCTAAGGCTTGACTCTTAAGCGAACCAAGGTGGAAATCACAGCAGAAAGACATCTGCTAAACGTGTGCAGCATTACCAGAATATTACTCACTCTCCAACACTGAAGTCTGTTTTTTTAAAGGGAAAAAATCCCAGTCCTTTGCCCACTTTCTATCAGTTTTCAGTACTTGTGAGTCTTGTTGGCTCTTCCCAAAAAACCTGCATGCCAGGTTCAATACTTCTTTCTGGATTTTCCAATAATACACACAGGCAAGAGAACCACTATTCTGATTATTTTTATCTATTCATATTGCATAAGGACCAAAACAAAAAATGAATTCATTTTGGCCAATCAGTATCACCCAAACAATGACAGTTATGTCTGGACTTAATTGCTATGAAGTCCTACATGGATAATACTGATCAACGTGCCTAATTTTGACAATTCTTTCCTGTAACAATGAAGCAAAAAAAGCAGTGCTTGTTTTTATTTAGAGAAAACCCACAGCAGTTAAAATATTTTGGTATTGGAAAGGCTACAGCTTTCTCATTGAGGTCATAACAGTTAAGACTCCAAACCTGCTGCTCAATGAGACTACTTGGGACACTTTGCCTTAAACCCCGATTTGTCTGTGTGGTGGATCCCAGAAAGATAGTCAGAAACAGTAGTGCTTCAAGAAGGATCCAGAAGATTAACTTTTGATTACTTAGATGAAGCAACTCAAGTACAGTGGGGACAACCCAGAAACTGCTCTGTGTTTAAAAACTCTATATATATAGAGACCTAAAACCCGACATGTTAATCACTTTAGCAACTTTCTCCGCTGTGAAGCTTATCTCCTGTTCCAGTGTGTAGTATATTAAATAATCACGTGCTCGTTGGTCAGACAACTAACAATCTCAGTGGTGACCAATCTCAAACTACAGAATATTCTTTCTACTCATTGACTGGTCATTTACAATCAGGGACACAACATCAAAGATGATGTAAAGGGCCAAATAACTTTTTTAAAGATCCATTTTGGGTAGTATTTTCATCCAGTCTCTGGAAAGTATTCGGAAAACCTTCACTACCCCTTCACTTTTCCCAGCAAAGAAAATTATTCAGCATTTATGGAAAGCAAAATATGAAAGATAGCAAGCAAGCACATATATTTTTAACATGTGCACACACAAAGCGCATCTGTTGTGCTATCAGTCAACAGAGAGTATTTATTTCAATGCCTGAGAACATCAGAAAACACATGTAGTAAACCAAGCGATCACTTTAAGCAATTTTCTGTTGTATTCCAAAGTACATCAGAACTTAACATCAAAACAGAGCCTCGTGGCACCAAGAATTCCTGATGATGGATGGCACCATGTTTCCTTAAAAAAAAATATTAAAAATTAGAAGATTTTGAAGGCTGTTCTGTCACGTGTCAGTTCTTCTAATGACTATATGCAAAATCTGTGTGACTGGAACAGTTTGTTTTAATCACAGTAGCGCAGGCCACAGCCTAGAGGATATAACATACATTGAAGAGATTTACCAGAAACCTCTCTTACAAATGTACCAATTGGAGACTACGTATTTATTCATTTTCAGTAAAGCATCCAATCCACACGAGTGTTTTAGGCTTTCACACTAATGATATCACTAATCCCATGTCGCATAAAGCTCATTTAGCAGAAAAACAAATGCAGAAATTGGACACTTCCTTGGAAAATGTAGTTACTGTGAATATACCATATAAGTTAGAAAAACCTTACCATATGCTGTGTGGTTTGTACAATTCATTGGCTCTTGTGTACTATTGTCGATTTTAGGCTCATCACACATATATGTTCAGGTAATTGAGGAAAACATTTTTTCCACATGAAACACTACAACAGGTTTAACAGTAATTTATTCCACTCTTTAAACCCTGAGGATTTAAGATGCACCTTGATATTAGTTTTCCTTCCTACCCACGCCCGAAAGTAGGAACAGCACATTACCATACGGCAAATCTGCTAATCCAATTTAATACACCAATATATCGCATAAGCTCCATGTTTAATTAGCGCTGCAGTCAGCAACACCTAAAGGAACGACAATATTTATCTGTCACAGCCTCTGTATTTGAAGGCAACAAGGTAGCACGCCCAATCTGGTCTTCCTCCCTTATTTCAGTATCTGAATATTGTAAAACTGAGGTGCTTGGTTGAGAAGATTAAATCTACAAAACACACAAAATTGAAGGAACAGCTAAAAATGAACATCTGAAATGCCAGTAACTTGAAATAGACAAAAAACCCGAGCAGGAGCTTATTTCCAGAGGTCAGAACTCCCACGGCCAAGCAAAGCAGGAGATGAAGTTAACTTCTCTGAGCTTTGCTTTCCTGACACTTCTGATCTGCAGCTACATCAATAACTGTCAGGTACCATCAGCAAACGTTCTCCGGGGAAGGCCTGGCACGCCTCTGTGGAGTCCGGAGCCTCTCAGCTAGCCTGAAACACCTGCGCCCTGCTCCTACGGGCCGGGGGGGAAGGCTCAACACTCTGCAAAGGCCCACGTTTCACTCCAGTGTCCTGCAACAAATAAAAAGGGGAAGGAGAGGTCGGGGTGGGGAGTCTCTCACGCCACGGGATTTTCTCCTGGAAAACCGGACAGCCTGCACACAGGCACAGGCAGTACCTGCCCCAAAATACCCCCACGCCTGCCCTCTCCTGCTCCTTTCAAGGGACACCCCCGAGGGGCTCCTGACCCGAGGCTGTCCCTGAGAGCCGAGGGGCTCCCCATCCCCGTCAGGCACCTCACGCACCCTCCGCTTCCCCCTTACCCGCAACCAGAGGCGGCTGGGCAAGCGGCCCCCTCCTCAGGCAAACCGAGCCCCGGGAGAGGAGCCGCCGGGCCCTCCGCCCTCCGGGCCCCATCGCCATAGCAACCGAGCCCCCGCCACCCGCCCCGGCCCCGGTCCCGGCCGCGCTCAGGATATTGCCCCAGCCTCAGCTCGTCGCACTTGAGCGGCGGTTCCGTGCCCGCCGCTCCCTCCACGGCTGCTCCCGCGAACCAGAGGACGAGCAGGATCCGGGCCTCCGCCGCGCCTCTCCGCCTCCCCAGCCCCGCCGGCAGCCGCCCCGGCCGGGCGGCCATGATGGAAACCGGCGCCGCCGTCAGCTGACTCGCCGACCCCGGCGCCGCCACGGGGAGGAGCGGCCCCCGCCGCGGGGGAAGACCGCCCTGCCTGCGGGGAGAAACTGGATGGAGGCCCTGCGAGTCGTCCGCGGGCTGCTGAGGGGACAGACTTGAAGGGACTGATTTGGGGGGGGTTGACCTCAGCAAATATGGCTCCCGAGGCAGCTAACGGGCAGTGGTGAGGGCAGAGCGTGCCCCTACTCAATATGGCGCTCCTACAGCCCCCGGCAGGGGAACCGGCCGGCCCGTGCCCTGAATAAATATGGCCGCCCCCGCAACCGGCACCTGGCGGGACAGCGCACACCTGCCTTTAGTTAAGATGTCGGCCACGAGGAATTCTTTCTTGCTTTTGGTTCTTGTGGGGTGCGGAGCTGGTGTTAGCAGCTCCTTCCGCAGAGGCGGGAAGGCGAGTTATCCGGCGCCTTGAACCGAGCGGTGGGCGGGGGACGGCGGTACGGCCCGGGTGAGGGCGCGTACCGGGCGTGGGAAGGTGAGCACTCCCCGCTCTTCTACACAGCTTCGTTCAGAGCGGTGGAATCTGTGTGTTGGTACCTGCCTGCGCGTCCCTGGTGATGTCTGGCGACTTGCAAAGGCAATTCCAAAAGCGTGGGAGAGGCGAGAGCCGGCCTGTGAGCCCCCGCCGAGCTGCGGCTTAACCCCGGGCTGAGGCGGCGCGGCGGCAGCCGGGCCCGCTCTGTCCCCGCCCTGCCCAGTGCGGCGGCCAGGCTACCGAAATCTCTCCAAATCGTTACTCGAAATTCACGTAAAATCGTGATTGTGTTGTTAAAAGTGCTTTTTGTTTTATGTAGGCGAATACTAGATGCGTGGAGCAGGCAAGATTTTATCCTCATTGGCATCTGCTCCCTTTCAGGGGTTTTATGGTGGTGACCAACCTTTTTCTTTCCCTCGCTTCCTTGAAGGTTGTCTCATGGTGGGTTTTTTGGGCTTTGAAGGTGTCAGTTTTCAGCCATGAACTGCTAGGGATCCTGGACTGCAAATGTGTAGGAGGTAAAGAGACCATTTGGGGTAAATATGGCTCTAGAAGGTTTTCCTGGAAAATTAAGTAGAGATTTAGGGACTGAAAAAGGCTGAAAGCAACTCCAAGATGGTATTCAAGAGGATATTGTTACCTGACAGTATTTTGGGCTTATTTGGAAGTGTTTTGGTTTTATTGGTCATTATTTTGGTGAATGGATGGGTGACTTGTACATGAGACTGTCAGTACCAATGGAAGGTTTGTCATAGTCCCAGATATTTAAAGAATTGGTGAAAATGTGGATTTAAAAATGTGTGGATGGCTGACAAAGCGCTCGCAGCCAGCGATGTGAAATATTGCCATCTAACAGCTTTTTGGGAGATTTGTGTAAACTAAATTGGCAGCACGGAGCTCAGCAGACAAAGCATGTAAATGAAAATTGATACTCCTTTCAGCAACTGGAAGAGAAAGGCCAGGGCCAGAGTGCACCCGCTCCGTAATGAACTCAGCCCTCCGAGATCAAGACTGAGGTGCACTGATGAGAAAAGTGCTTGGCTCTTTTGTCTGCAGTGCATCTCTCGGATGGATAAATACATGACTTGCTGTTCATCACTGTCAAGAAAATTGTCACTTCTCACGAGCGCTACATTAATTAAAATTGAGAGTAAGCGCTGGGAAGTTAGGCATTTGGAATCTGAAATTCCTTTTTAAAAAGGAGGGTGAAATTGTACGTTCTTAGCATGTTGCATAGTGCCACTGCTATTGCTTAGTAAAATGAGCGCTGGGAAGAGGGAAAATCAAAGTTATGGGGTGAAATTAATTTTCAGACCTTTTTATAGTCCTTTTCCTATGCAATTAGCAGGCCTGTAAACAAGCTAGTGAAACAGTGTAGCAGAGTAAACATTTTTGAGAATTTCACTTGACACTTTATGCATGTACATATTTTTAAAAAATCATCTGATAGCAGACTGCTACACAGGTTTTGGGGTGTCTTCTACTTCTCAGTTCCCCCAATTCAACTAAAATGGTGATTTTTTTCAGTATTTTGTGACTAACAGGAAGAAAACTTTGCTTTTATTCTCTCCTTTTGAGCTGCCTTTGCGGGGACCTGAGCCACAGCTCCCACATACTGGCAATGTGAAGTGTGGCTCTGAGATTGTAGGTATGTTCTGGAGTACTGACAGGAGCAGTGCTGGTTGTGCAGTGCCCATTGTGCATCCATAGCAGGTTTGATGCTCTGGGGAAGGAAGCTACATTCACAGAATGATAGGGGGTGGAAGGCACCTTTGGAGATAATCTAGTACAAACTCTGTTCTACCCACATCCAGTGGACTTTGCTGTTCCCTTCAGTGGAGAGGACGGAGACTGTGGGGTTTTGCTTTCAGAAGGGCTCCAAATTCACATTTTGACATGGATTTAGTGCAAAGAGTACAAATAAAACTTTTCTAGTGAAAGTCTGTACCTATACTTTGCCCTCACTGTGAAGTTTGGTGGCTGTGTCAATACTTACATCTTTTAGGCCTGGGGTTTATAAATACAGGGGCAGTACCGTGTCATCTGAAAACTGGCTTGGCTTTGAAGCTTGGCACGCTTGCAGGGCAGCTACGTGAGTTCCTCTCGCCAGGCCGAACCCTGACCCTCAGCCCCGGGCTCTCACCCGCAGGCTCCCGGGCTCTGTCCCCTGAGCCTCGGCTTCACGGAAAGGCCGGGTCCTGCCCTTCTCGGATCCTCCAGCCGCACCCGGGTCACTCGCGCTTCTCTCTCAAACACCTGAGCGCTCGCCCCTGCTCCTCCGTACCGCTCAGCCGGAGCGGCGGGCCTCCCTCAGTCGGGAATGGGCGCTCCGCCGGCAGCGGTGCTTCTCCCGCTGGCCTGGCCCAAGGGTGCTGGCGCTACGTGCCTCCCCGGACGCGGTCTGCGGGCCGCTCCCGCCCCGGCCGTCCTCCGGGAGGCGGCTCTCCCGCCGCGCCGCCCCGGCTTCCTGCGCCGCAGGTGAGCCGCGTTCGTCCCCCGCTTCCCGCTTCCGCCCAGGTGAGAGCCGGCGGCCATCGCGCTGCTCCGACCGCCGCCGCCTCCCGCCTGCAGGTACCGCCCGGCGGGGAGCCCCGCACCCGCCCTAGCCCTTTCTCCGCCACGGCGGCTACTCCCGGCCCGACCGTGCGGCCCTTCGGCTCCTTAGCGCCCCCAGCGCCGAGGGGAGCCCGCCGTTGGACCCCTCCTCCCTGCGTGGCTGGGCCGCGGGCCCCTAACGTTGGCGTGGGCGGGACTGTCGGTAGCGAAGCGGGGGGGGAGGCCAGGGAAAGGCGGAGGGGCGGCTCCGCCGGTCGGCGTGCCCCTTAGGGGCGGCCTTGCTGCCCTCGACGCCTTGGGAGCCGGCGGGTGTGGTCGTAGGGAGCGGGCGGCTCTCCCGGCAGGTACAGCTGGGTCGCTGCGAGGGCTCGTGTGGGGCACCTTCGTCTTTCTCCTTCAGACACAGAGGCACTGCCCAGCGCTAGTGCTTGTTTGCGGCATGGCTCCTCGGGGGAAGCGTTCCCGGCCACCTCGCTTCCCTCAGTACCTGGTGTGGTCAGGGCACCGGCTTGCGCTCGGCCAGGGAGTCCCACCTCGTGAGCTCTTTAGGTTTTGCACAGCTGGGGAGAACCTTGGCGACTCCCAGACGCCCTGGGGAGAGCTGCGGGGCTCCTCATGGCAGGCAGAGGAGCCCTCCTAGCGCCAGGGTAGTGTGCAGACAGCTTCCATGGCTTGGAGAGGCCGTGTCATGAGGAGATGCTGGGGAAGTAACACACCGCATTCTGTCAGCGCCAGTCCTCTTAGAAATTCTTGACAAAGTAGGGTTTTTATTTAAGGGTTGATTAATATGGCAGTTCTTTCACATTCCTTGTAAACTTCTGAAGCGTAGTCACTCAGTGTGGTTCCAGGTCTTAACAACTCTCCTCCCTTGTAATTTGTTAATCATGTACACTGTCATCTTAATAATTCCAGTATTTATTGGCTATTTTCAGTCAACTATGACAATATTTAGGTCTCAGAAACAAGTTTTACTCAACCTTTGGTTTCTGAAACCACATTACTGATCCACAGTGAATGGCTTCAGCGCAGGCTCACCCTTCTATTAGACATCAGAGAACCTACACAGCGCTTCCCTGGAGGCTGAAGTCCACAGGAATTCAGGTTCTGCTTGTTAAAAGTTAGCATGCCTCGAGAGTGAGTAAGTCTCTTGAGCTGCGTGGAGGCTGGTAATCACAGATGCAGAGTTGATTTTGGGTTTGGCTTTTTTTTTTGTTTGGCTTTCCTCATCTTGTGTTCACTAATCATGTAACAACAGGACATTCTCAGTTTGCCCATGGAGTAGGGTTTTTTTTAAAATACATCTAACTATTTAACTTTGACCTAAAAACGTCCTGCTGTCTTCACCCTGGAGTTGCGTGGTGTATTTGTGTTTAGGTACTCGCAGCACCGTTGGGTAGTTTCCTTCTTTCAAGTGCCTGGAGCAGTCAGCGTGGGCTCTGTAGTACTTTTTATGAATATTGCAGCGGGTGATGGTGGTTTCATCTGAAAGGTGTCTGTGTGCTAAGCATACTTGGACTGAATTCTTCTGTACATTACCAGGATGGAAAACTGAGCGTAACGTGTAGGACAGCAAAATACGTGTTAGAATAGTGGTGTGTTTTCACAGTACATAATCACTCGATGGCATGTAAGCTATATAATTTAATGCCCAAAGTTACAGGTGGTGAGTTGTTAGGACAATCGAGGATTAAGATCACACTAACAGACGCTGCTTTCCCTTTCTTTTGCTTTTATCAAGTTTTAAACTGAGTTTAAATTTTGCAGGTTTTTTCCTTTGATGAGGAAGACGATCCACACCAAATCAGTCATTCCTGATATCAGAGCCAGGAAAAATTATGACCACGTTAGTGCAGAAAGGTGACTTTGGATGGGGCTGTACCTTTGGCTGTTCCTGTGGCAGGCAGCTCAGATTGGCTGTGTTGGAAGCCTTTGAAAAATAGCAGCAGTAAGCATTAGTGTATTATGGACTTGTGGTGTTTAATGTCCCAAAAGATAACCCTTGCACTGAGCAGGGCGAGCCTCCCATGAGGCAGGACTTTCCCTACTGCAGGCACATCTCCTGGAAGGACAGAGGTTGCTGGAGGCTGAGTTGAAGGACATAGGGCAGAAGCAATTGTAGTTGTTGGGTGGGTGGGGAGAAATAGGCAGAAGAAGCTGCTGGCTGAACCGTGTCCTCCCCCAGACCGCAGCAGGAAAACCCTTATTTCTGTCTTCCAGCAGTCTTTGCAGAGGGCAGGTGTCTGTCAAGGCCACTGCCAGGGATCACGTTTCCCCCTGGCTCAGGGATGTGCCAGCGTTGAGCACCCGGTATCTGTGCAAGTGGCAGGCGTCTGGCGGGGGCTGATGGCAATGGAAGACTTAAACCTTTCAACTCTTCTGATGACCTCTGCTGGCACCAGCATGGGGGAATTCCTTTTTTCTTAGTCTGCTTTTGAAGAAGATCCAAGTCTTAGCATTTCATACAAAACCTTATGAAACTTTCCCGTTCCCTATCATGCGTTAAGTTCAGCTCTCAAAAGTGAAGACAGTAAAAACCCAGATGCGTGCTATGCTGGACTGTAGAGCTGAGGGTTTTTTTCCTCTGGTGTTAGAAAACACAAAACTTTTTGAAATTCAGTTTTTTCTCAATAATTTTACGATGATATTGGGAGTTGTAACATACATTTTGAACTGAGGTTTGCAGTTTTGTCTGCCAGTAGGCTACGTGGCTTTAGAAATCAGAGAGGGGAGCTAAGGAAGTCGAATGCAGAGTGGGTGAACTGATTTTAATTAACTAATAACCATCATGTTTTGGATTGCTCTTCAAAATTACTGCCTAGGAATGGATCTCCTACTTTGGCAACTGTCTGTTGACACCCTGCTCGGCCTTAGCATCAGTGATAGGAAATGAAGGATAAGCTGTTTGGGCTGCTAAACATAAACAGCTCAGTAGTACGTGGAGTTAAATTATACATTAGTTAAGAACTTTTAAATTAGTTTATGTTTTCAGGGATCCCCTCACACCAGAAGAAGCCATTTCCTTTAAAATGTAACACACTTTCTTTTCCCCCACTCTCTTTTTTTATGAAAGGAGAACAAAGAAACACTGAGGGTGGTTTTAACATATCGTACAAAAAAAGAAATATTGAAAACCATCACAAGCTGGCTGGAGGCCAGCTTTGATCCTGAGGAATCCCAAAGTGCTGTGTAAAAACTGTTACACAAACTGTACCTGAGCGGTGGACTGCTCTGATGTCCACCAGCACAGGGTGGTCTGCAGTGGCTCTTAGCAGCAACGCCTTGCGGCAGCTCAAGCAGCAAGCTGAAACTTTCTCTAATTCACCCCCCAACACTTCCCTTCTCCAGAGGACTTCTGCCGAGATGGAGCCTAGATCTCTTACCTACGTTTTCCTGCTTAGATTTGTCTTTCTTGGATCCGTCCCCATAGTCGTAATTGCTATTGTTACACCCGCTGTAATGGAAAAAAGATTAATCTTGGGGACTGTCAGCGCGGCGCTTTGAGGCTGGGTTTGAGTGACGCAGGCTGTTCCTCATGGTGCGGCTCAGCCGCCGCAACCGCTTGCTGCTGCTGCTGCTGCAAGGTGTGGTCCCGCGTCCCTGGCACGTCTCGCCCTCCTCCTGCGTGCCAGTCCTGGCACTGGAGAGCTCACAGGGCAAAAAGCTCACCCTACCGAAATGTGAAGGGTTGGGGTTTTTCTTTTTCTATGTGTTTAGCTCCCTGTGGGATCAGATGAATGAGCGCGAGTGCAGATGGAAAGGGAAGAACAAAATGCATGAAAGAAGGCTGGAGAGCTGGTCCAGCCTCTTGGCTTCAGCTATTAGATGGGCATGGTGTTGTCAAGTCGACATTATTTCCTGCCATGCTGGATTTCTTTTCTGGATTTAATCTTTTCTTCACCCTACTGCTGTTTTAAAGGTGTTTCAAACCACTTTACCTCGTAGGAGTTATTTTACATCCCTTTATGATGTTGGTTTGCATGCTTTAAGTTGGGGTTTTTTCCTCTTTTAACTGTTGACATGAGGTAGAAAAACAAAAGAGGGAGGTTAAATTGGAAAGAACAAATTTCCATATTCTTTGTCCTGGTTTGTTAACATTCATGCAATATTTTTAGTCAAGGAGGTTAAGTTTTGTCTTTTTGGTTTAGATGAAGATTCAGGAATGTGTAAGGAAATGGAATTTTCATCTGCTCTTCAGAATCAGATCTCAGCACAGAATCAAAGGCTGCTGCGCTCTTAGAAGTGTTTTATTTCAAATGGAAAATAAAATAAAGCTTGCAGCACTTCCAAAAGTTCAGATGCATTCCTGAAAATCTTTCAGGGGTTGTATGGGTTTGCCGCTTCAACTCTTGCTCTGAGTTTGATTTAAAATGACCTCCTAAATCTGTTAATAGTCTTGCAAAAGACTCATTTTGCTTGGCACTGGGTGGAAACTGCACAAACCAACTGAGTTCAGCAGGAATCCCTCCAGGAGCCAAAGCTGCTCACATACAGTAAAGGGTGTGCAAATCTTAAAATGTGCTTTGTGACACACGCCTCTGCTTTTTTATTACTTTTTTTTCCCCCATTAGGTAAATCAACTTTATCTGACTCTTTGGCAGAAGAGAAGCTATTCACCTACATAGTTAATATTTTGTTAAATGTAACAGCGTCCTCCCAGAACTGAAGATGTGTCAGTGTGAGAACAGACAGTGCTAGAGGCAGAGCTGAAAGGATCAGAGGTCCTGCTGGGAGAGAGCCCTGGGATGTGCTTACCCTAGTGTTGCATTCAGATACATATGACCCTTTCTACTCTTGAAATGAAAGATTAAAAAAGTAAATAGAAAGCTGCTTTTATATATATACATATATATATACACACACATATATAAACTCCCATATATACATATATGGCTATTATATATATACGCATATATGTGTGTGTTATATATGTATAGTGTGTGTATATATATACACACATATATATATGGCTACTTGTGTTCCAAAATAATTCCAAATACATTATTCCAAAATCACAGAGTTTTATACTGGGTAGACTTAAAATTATGTAAATTGTGCTGTTAAATGCCTGACTTTTCAGAGCAGCTAAGTGAGGAAATCTTGTTTCTCATGTGTGTTTTGGTATAACTGCCTTGACAGATTTCAGAATGACAGGCTCCACATCAGCGTAATAACATGTGAGTAAGGGTACAAATTTCTCATCGCTGCTAATTGCAAGTCTGTTGTTTTTATGCTGCCATCTAGGCCTCAGCCCCAGTTGGAGACCTGTTCTGTGCAGCGCTGTAGACGAGTGTGATAAAGGATATTCTGCTCTTTAAAAGCTTGTCATGTACGTAGAGAAGAGACAGGCAAGCTCGTGTAGAAGGGAACGGACGGCTTTCACCTGTTCAGCACCAGGGCTGCAATTAGAACTGAGCTCCCTTAGGAACGGGTTGGAATAGGGATTGATTTGGCCAATTTTGGGCCATAATACTGTGCTGTCTCTTGAGCAGAGGGAGCCTCGTTGTTTTATAGGGAGGCGTTTCACCTATATTGCCATGAAGCAGGGCTGAGCTATCGTGATAAGAATACTGTCTGCAAATAATTAATTGGGTGGAAAGTATTTTCTCAATAGTAGAAAGATTTTAGCTGTATGTACATATGAAAAGATCACAACTTTAGTGTTCATATTCAAAATACTGCTGTTGAACATATCTGTTTCTCAGTTTCCTGGAACAATGTTTGCTTTTATAAGTTGTTCATGTTCCTTCCTGTGTGTGGAAGAAAAAGCGCAGAGAATAAGGAAAGATTTTTTGGATGTGCTGAGGCTGCAGTGCAACTAGCTGTGTTGAGAGCTTTGTTGAGTAAAGGGGTAAACAACAGGAGGTAGTAGGATTTTTCTTTAGTAAATTTGTTATAGCTTACTATTGTATTGTTGTATTTATTGACTGTGTATCTGTCAGCATTCTGCTCGAATATATGATCTATTAATTTGATTTTTGTTTTGTTTGAACCTCATCTAGGTTATTCTGAGTAATTAATAAAACACCTTTCAAGATGCCTGAAAATCCTGCTGCAGGTATGTAGTCTGAAAGCGATTGCTTTTGTTAAGCAGTGAGAAATGAAGCTCCACTCCTAACACGTACTACTTTGTGGTGCAGATAAACAGCAGGTGCTGCAGATCCTTGATCGTCTGCAAGCAAAACTGCGTGAGAAAAGGGATTCCCAACATAATGAAAACCTGACTGCTTTGTGTAACACACTCAGGAGCCCTTTGTTTAACCAGATCCTGACCCTCCAGCAATCCATCAAGCAACTGAAGGAACAAGTGAGTGTAAAATTAGGGTTGGTGTGATGATAACTATAGTGAACTTGGAACTTAAACCGGGGTATGTAGGCGTGTGTTAATGAGGGTGCTCATTAATAAGCTGTAGCTTGGTATGTGTGAATATTGTCCCTTTTTTTTTTTTGTCAAGCTAGTATCTACACAGGTCACTACTGAAATGAGAAGTGGTGTTGCCACAAACGGGTCACGGGGCAGTGTGCTTTGAGAAAGGTTGCAGAAGAGGCAGGCATTGAGAACCACATCAGTGAGAGAAAAGCATCTGCAAAAGACATCAGCTCTAGTACTCTGAGTTCTGTTCTGAACGCAGCTGGAGCTGGGATCTTTTGTTTTTCACAGAAGCGAAATACTGTTTATCAGCTAACTGGCAGCATCTTTTCTCCTTAAAAGACATCATCACTTGGTTCCTGCTGACTTGTACAAGAATGGTTAACCTGTTTCGGGAAATAAAATCTAGAAAACCACCCCTGAAGACTTGCCAAGCTCTGGTGCAGATGTACCCAAGCTAGCTTTACAATAACTTGGCTCCAGTGGTGGAAGGAGCTTGTGTGGGTTGGTTTATAGCACCAACAGATGCTGAGATCTCGTGGACATCAGCGACACATTGGCACGAACGGGTCTCACCATGCAGTCAGCAAAATCAGGCATGCAAACGTAAAACCAGGGACTAACTTGGAATACCCTGAGCAGCAGTGATCCTGTCTCTGCTGTGACTGCACCTGCCCAGCTGCAGATACAGAGGGTGGGTGTCAGGAGGACGAGGCCACCTTGCCAAAAGTATTGCACATGTTTCTGTCTGGGTGGCATGGTAGTGTTTGTACTGTTCATTCTCTCTTCTTCCTGTGTTCCTGTTCCTCCCATTCAAAGTTTGGATACTACTTTGTAAGCTATTAAAAATGTATGAAAATGCAAATATATCTAGGAGCATGCTTTGAGCAGCATAATGGATTCTATATCCAGAAATATTGGGTTTTCTTGAAATTCTTAAGCATGTCCCTCAGGAGCAGTTTCATTCAGGTTGAGATTTTTCGGTTTACACTGGGAGTATTTCTGTGTTTCTTTACCATTCAATTTCTAGTCCTGACAGATAAGTTGCAGTGGCAGCATGTTCAGTGGTAGGTAGTTTGTACCCTGGGCGCTCTCTTGGGCAGGAGATAATACAGACCAGGCCTTTGGCTCCTGAGTGACCAAGTGACTCTAAAAATTTGGATTCTTGTGCCAAAATTGTCTAGGTTTGCCTGACAGTTGCAGCAGTGCTTGAATGCCTTGTTAATATTTGGTGCTTTTGCACGTGCTGTCTCTGGAATATCAGGATGAAAAGAGGATAATGGGCATGGGCAGGGAAGAAGCATGAAAGAAATGGAGAAAATGGGTGGAGCAGAAACACAGCTGAAACATTTGGGAGCTCTTTCCTCTGAAAAATGATTTCAATTTGATATGGTGGTTTATATATTAACATTGCCTAATTTAGAGAGGTGAGTATATCTGTGTGAATAGGCACAGAGGAACATATGTATGCTTGCTGCTTTAGCAGTCTTGACACAAGGTGATACATGTAGAAATCTCTTGTTTTTAATAGTTTTTCTACATCTTTGTTCAACAGCTCAATTATATGCCTCCTGACCGTTCAGTAGATTTTGATTTTACTAAGAGAGGGCTGCTAGTTTTTGCCGACAAATCAGTTGCTGCTGGGAGCATGTACACACCTTGCAGTTCACCTGAACCCAAGGCACCTACCTTCACTCCAAACCTGGGAGTTAATGAATTTAATGCAGTCATCCAGCAGATGGCAAAGGTAAGGCTCTTGGGATTAGTGAACCAAACTTACTTTCCTTTAATTTCAACCTTTTTCTTCTATGCTTTTGGAGTATGCTTTCAAACATACTCTTCTGTTGTGTGTCTGGGAGTGTGGTGCCTCCTAACCCTCAAGAGAGTAGAAGGGCCGAGGGTAATGTTTCCTCATGAGAGATAATGGAAAGTGGCTTAGTGGTGGGGGGGTTGTATTGCTGGTTTTTTCCCCCAGATTTCTTTTTTGTGTCTTACTTTCTACCAAACACACCAATTAGAAATTGAAAATTAGAAAACACACCAAGTAGAAAAGAAATTTCAGTTGCCAGAAAACTTTTTTGGCATTTGACAACACTTAATTGAAAATGGACATTGTCTGCAGAAACATGTTTTGATGGTAATACAAGTATCTCCAAGTACATTTGAAATTGGAAATGTACCAGCTTTGTTAATATATGAACAGTGCAAATGATTAAAAGAACTGGCATGTAATATTTTATTTAACTCTTCATTTAGTATGTCTTAACTTTGCCAGACAGATGCTGATTTCATTAACATGTGATGTCGCATGTACCAGATGCTTATGAAACTCGTACAGGTGCAGACATCCACCCGTGTGGGATTGGCATTTATACCACAAATGTATTGTTCTGTGTTACTTTGAACCATTAATTTAATTGGTTAGTCATGCCTTTCTATATTAAGTAACTGTTTCTAATTGACTACCTTAATGTAGCTGTAATATTTTGAGCATAACTCTTCTCATTAGTGTGTCATTAACTCATCAGATAAAAGATTTAGCAGTAAAGAGTGCACATTATTTGGAATAAAACAGCTGTGATAGCAGTGCATCCTCCAAGCTATATTCCCAGTAAACAACCCCAGAAATGTTGTATTAGAACTGAAAAGCAGGCAGCCACAAAAGCAAAGTTTTTTTAGCATTAAGTGTGAAGTTGCAGGGAGGGGGGAAGGAAATTAATTTCTTTATTTAAAAACTTGCAGTCTTTTGAACACACACACACCTAAAAATCAGCATTAAAAGCAAGGGGAGCCAAAAGACAAGTAATTTAGGTTAGCCATGCAGCATTTCCAGAAATCCCAAATATATTGCTCTAGACAGCACTTCGTTCATAGTTTTCATCCAGTTTGGAATTCATCTCATAATGTGAATGAAGTGTGAAAGCAGCTCTTAAATTCCCTGAGGTTTCAGAACCTCAGAGTGCTTGCGTATCCAATACTCTGCTATATTAAAAATAATAAATGGAGGAGCTTTTATAGAAATAGCATATTCAGTATTTTGCCTTTGTTTAGTCTTAGGAGGAGAATAATTCTCCCAGTGTTTATAAATTTAAAACTAGCTCATTCTGTTGCATTAAAAATTAGTAAATCCTTTTTTCTTTTTTTTTCCCCCTGTTTTATTAGGGGAGACAAATAGAATCAATAAAGATTGAAAAGCCTTCTGTTGGAGGTCTTGGCTTTAGTGTGGTTGCCCTTAAAAATCACGTCTTGGGAGAAGTTGGTATCTTTGTGAAGGAAGTCCAGCCAGGAAGCATAGCTGACAGGTGAGATCTTTATAATTGTGTTGGAAAATTGCACTATTTCCATGAAGGGAAAAGCTACACCTTTCACATTGAAAACTTGTCAGAATAACATGTTTGTCTGGGTTATCTGGTGGGATGGTGGTTTTTTGGTGGCATCTTGAATTCTGACTTTTCGATTAAATGGACTCATGTTTTGAGGGTCAGATTTTCAGATGAGTTTTAAATATCCAAGCCATTCATAAATGGAATTTCCAGAAATCATGACTCACTGAAGAGAATCTTGAGTACTGATTGAAAAACAAAAGAAAATTTAGAGAAGAATACAAGGAAAATAAAAATTAGCCTCTGTTTGAATTTTTCTGTATTGTGCCCCTTGAAAGATTTTTTTCAACTTGCTTCTTCATTTAAGTGCCTCTGACAATGCCCTATTTATAGTGGGTTTTACTGTTTGTTTCCTGTGTAAATTTAGACCCAGTCTTCCTGACAGATCCCTGCACAGATGTCACCATAGAACCAAGGCTTCAG
This sequence comes from Zapornia atra, assembly GCA_013400835.1. Lineage (NCBI taxonomy): Eukaryota > Metazoa > Chordata > Aves > Gruiformes > Rallidae > Zapornia > Zapornia atra. The sequence goes on from VZTU01012221.1 coordinate 233,651, forward strand.
GCAGTTTCTTCCCGTATTGTCTGTGGGTTTTCACCCACCAACAAAAGACAGAGCAATCCTTTAAAAATAAAATGTGATTGT
>VZTU01012223.1:6198-22758 GCA_013400835.1 Zapornia atra
GGATGGGGCCCTGGGCAACCTGGTGTAGAACCAGGCCTGGAGGTTTGTGGCCCTGCCTTTGGCAGGAGGGTTGGAACTCTTCCCAGTTGGTCCAACCCAGACCATTTTATGATTCTATGAGGTGCTCAGGGATATGGTTTAGCACAGGACAGGAACGGTTGGAATCGATCTTAGAAGTCTTTTCCAACCTTGTGATTCTGTGATTCAGACACTGAAATAAAGTATCTTTTGGAAAAATACAGGACCAAACTACTTTTGGTGACCCTGGATAAGGAGACCAATAAATGCCAATATTAAAACTGAAACCAACTGCCCTAGAAGATAATTAAATGCCACGCAGTATTTTTTGCCACACAAAAAAAAAAATGCTCAGAACTAATCAGAGGAATACTACCATCACACACACACACACACACAAAGAAAACCAAACTCTACACACCACAACAAAAAAGCACCATGTAAGGAATATCAGAGGTCCAAGTTAGACCTATGTGAGAAAAATAAAGCAAAGCAAACTCTTCCACTCTGGCTGGGACTACAGAAAAGCTGTTATTTCTCTCAGAAAATATATTCTCACTTCAGAATATTTTAATTTAATACCAGCAGTATTAAATAAATAAATCTCAGCAGTAGTCCTTTCTTAGTTTCACACTTTCCACTTTCAGAAAGAAAAAGAACACATACACCCTTTTTCTGAATAAAACACTAATATTACTTGCCTCATATATCTCCAGAGCAATGATTTTGATAAAATCCTCATCAATATCAGCCCGTTTTGTTTGTGCCATCTGACCAAAAGTGGTGAGCAGGCAAATTTCTTCTGAGCAGTTCATTGATTTGAGATACTTTTCAAAGTTTTCAAGGTGCTCTGGGTCTAGGAAAAGAGTCAGATGAAAGCAGCATGATAAAAATTTTATAGGACATACATCATGAATATACATTTATTGACAGTCAATCACAGAGAAGGAATCTGTGACAGAATTATCAGTAGGTTAGTATCCTCTTTTCAGAAGTGTCTGCTATCAGCTGCTTTAAAATAAGGTGCAAGAAACACCACAATATGCAGTGAGTCCACACAATTCAGCAAATAGACTAGTAATTCATAATGAAAGCTAAAACTGCTTCAACAACAGCTGGAATTCAATTTTTCTTATCATTTTAACTATGTGATATCAATCATCCACAGGAAGAGTCACTTGAACCTCTACTTTTTAAAAATTTTACAATGCTTTTGGCTTCCACAACATATTTGAGCAATTAATTCCAATTTATATGAAAGGATTCTAGTTTTCATCAGGGCACAGTCAAAAGAAGATGGAACCTAAGGCCACCCAAGCACAGAAGAGAGGTTTTGACCAGTTTGAGACGCTCTGCCCATTCCAAATACTGTGTTCTCAAGCAGCAACTAAACCAGGGAGATCATGCTATGCCAGTTACAAGTGAAAGTACCTCAGACACCCAGCCCTAGGCCTAGGTTGGTTCCAAGAATTACAAGGAAAGGTCAGGTTCAGTTTCTCATACTCAATACAGTAGAATTACTGAAGGCACTTGTTTGGAAAATAATCTGTGAGAACAGAGAACTGGAGTTGCACATGACAGGAAGGCTGAGAGATGCTTTCACCTGGACACAATGCAGGTTTCCTCTCTAAATCCAAGAGTGGCACACTGCCAAACACAAACAAAACACTTAATTCCTCCAGGTGGAGGAACAACAGAAAGGGAAAGGGCAGAAAAACCCTGTGAAACCCAGATAGGACTTTAAAACAATTTCTGTTTCTTCCAAATAACTTTAAACAGAGTCTGTACAGCAAAGCAAGCACTGCAAGCTGCAGTGGAGCAGTGAAACCCTTTGGAGAGTGGTCTGCTTCCTCTGAAGCATGACCTGGCAGCTGTTTACAGCAGTTTAATATTGTGGAAAAGCAATCACTGTAGTACTCAACTACTTGATCTGCATAGGCAAGCAGGCAGCACGCTTGCAATCAAACACTTCCACTTAGATTTTGAGGGCTTTCAAAAATTTTGCAACTGTGCTTCAACCTAAGGTCAGACTTGTACTGTCTATACATCTCAAAAACAGTTTGGGATTTACTTAAATTGCACAATCCTCCAGGAAAGATTCTTTTCCATATAATAAGATAACCTACACTCAACAGCTGCAATACAGGGGATGTCCCATTCCTTTATCTCCCTTTCCTAATACTACTTTTTACCCACATATCAGCAGTTACAGCACACTGTGCTGTTGTTTTGGGGTTTTTAAAGTAATGCAGAAGGACCAAAAAAACCCTAGTATGCCATTGCTACATATAAAGGCACAGCAGAATGACCCACAGCGTGGGGAAAGCATAGGACACAGCAGGAATGAGTGATTATGACAGCAACTGTCACATTAGCACTATGATGTGTGATCTGTGTTTCATCAGGCATAGACCAGCTAAGCAATGTCCTCCTCTGTGTGCCTGACCATATTACAGTCCAAGTTCAGAGAGATCCTAAAAAAAAAAAATAATAATATCAGTGGCTCCTCAAATCTTGACAATTGCAGTAAAAAACCTGCAACCAGAAATGTTCCTCAGCAGGTTCTCACTGAGAGCTGCAGCAAAAGCAAAGACAAAACTGTTAATCCTGTATTTATAAAGCCTACAGAGATCAAGAGGCTTGTACTCACACAGGTATCAAATACCAAGAAGACCCTACAAGGTCATTGCTTGTCAGTGATAACGTGTTCTTGAGTAAATCAGATGTTAACAGTGGAACATCTCAAGTAACTTGACATCCCCTACTTCCCCAAAGGGTCATTTTATATCTGGTAGCTCTCATAGTCCAAAGGTTGTCCTAGTAAGTTCAGCTCCATCACTGCACTCACTTTTAGTCATGCTATTCCTACTTACCCCTTAAAGGCAACTATGCTCCCACCTCTGTATGTGCAACCCCAAAACCTTCACCAGTTATCAAGGCTGGCTACCACACAGATTTACCACTCTTAACTTTTCTGAAACTTAACTTTGGAAGAGAAATCAGTCAAAAAGTTTCTCTCCCAAGATAATGTTAATGCCATGATCTTCTAGGGTATGAACTACAGGAAATTAAGTCAGCATTTTATTGGTGTGAGACAAATTAAGCTCTCTCAGAAGATTAGATGGATTTCACTGAAAGAACTGTTGATATTCCCTGTCTAGACAATTGTGAAAAATAGTATTATGCTGACATAACCCATTCAGAAGAATGAAGAGGATAAAAGCATCCTGCATCAGCATACTAGGGACTTTACAGCATAAAAGTTAGCTAGAAGCAAGACAAAGCCTGAACAAAAAAAAAACCCCACCAACAACAAACCAAATCAGTGTTTGTTACCGTTAGAGCTGCAGCCCACTACATCATATTACATTTTCTTTGAGATGTAGTGCAAATTTCTTGCAAAAATAAGAATTCAGACTAGAACAGTGCCACTGTTACTATTATGGCTGGCAAGTGGTAAGCAGATCAGCAGTTTGTAAAGCTTACACAGCCACTGGCTTGATATCCCTCCACACAACCACGCAAGTTGCCTAAACATGAGCTGAGCTTGCAGGGACTCAAGACTCTCTGTAATCTCAAGATGGCCATTTTCTGCTGCTCCTCCATCAAAAGACTTTGTTGATGTCATAAAAAGCTATCTGGACCACAAGCTAGCTGAAGAGTAAAACTGAATGAGATTTGCTCTCCCTGAAGACAGAGAAGAGGTTGTGAAGCAGGGAGGGACTGTTTTGTTTACCTGTCTCCCTGCCAATCGAGCCCTGAAATATTTTCCATGAAGAAAGCAGCAAAGGGAAAGGAGCATTCCAAATGGCTTCTAAATAACCCTGCTGCAGCCACCACAACCACTAAACAGATCAACAGAGGTCAGAAATCAAAAGTAAAGAGAAGGAAAAGGTGGCATATAGGACAAGAAAAGCATCAAAATAAGGAAACCTTTATCATTGTTAAAGTTAAGCAGGTTTCCATCTCCCACAATGTAAGTTACTGAAGCCAAAGACAGTAAGTTGGGGGGTAGGGGGTTAAAAAAAAATAAAAAGGATGGCTGAGGTATTTCTAGAACTGTCAAGTGGTCAACAGCTCACAAAAAATCCTAAACCAACCCTCAGTGATACAAAACATTGTGTTGTAAGATTTAAATCTCACTCCAAATATTGAAGGTTAAGATAGGACCTGCTATGAGGCTACATTTTTGTAGCTCTCTGCCAGAAGCACACACTGTCTGAAAGCAAACTAAAGACAGTGGATACAGCAATTGCTCTCAAAATGAGAGTTCAAGCAAACAAGTGCTGTAACTCCACAAACTGTCCAAGACACCTCAGGCCTCTGGAGCAGTCATACTGCAGAGAGCACATTTAACAATGAAACCAGCAAAGAATTAAACCCACAGCTGATGCAGCAGTGGCTGAATCCGTGAGAACTGATTCAGAGTAAAGGGACTCTACCTTGGAGTCTTTGTTTGCAGTCAGCAGGCTGCAGAGTGGAGCAGAGCTTTTCCAGGTGCTCGCTCTCTGCGCAGTGCATGACAAAGAAGAGCTTCCAAAGCATGTTGCTGGACAAGGTTCCGTAAGGCATCTCTGACATGAACAGCCAGACTCCCAACCTGTTGGATTTGAAGAGGCAGGCAGAAATGTTCACAGTTTCCAATATTTAACTCCTCCAGGGCAAAGCAAGCATTGGTCACACAGGACAGCCTACCTCTTTGCTTTCAGGACATGTAGAACAGCTCTGAGAAACAGTTCATCAAACTCCAGCTGTAGTTTTTCCACGGAGTAGAAGTGAGGTACCGTTCCATACTGTTTGTTGCCACTAACATACTGGGCCCAGTGGTCACTCACATGACACACTGTCATCCTACACACCAGAACAAACAAGTTGAAGAAGGATCATTAAACATGTCAACACCATAAAAAAAAAAACCACAGACAAACAACTAGATCAGAGTCTGGTTGCAAGAAACATGTTCAACCCTTTTGTCCTCTGGTTTCTGGAGGTTTCCAAATAAATCACATTTCTCTCCCCTCCCAGGTTAGTCTAAAATTCCTGTGTTACCTTTCCTTGGCTTTGCAAGCAAACAATGCCTAAGATTCTGTTACACCAAGGTAGTTTGTGTATGACCTCTGCAGCCTGCAGATAATCCCATATGATGAAGTGGCAATACATGCCAAAAGCTCATATAGGAATAATTATACTAAAAAAGTTACTGCTCTGATAACACAAAGAAAAATATGGATTTTGTTTCTGATTTAAGTGCACACACCTCACCCTGCCCTCTCTTGAAAACACACTCATAGAAGGCATATAAAGTGACTGCTAGAGATTTAAAGAGCAACTTTCAGGTTTTAGTTACATTTGCTTACAGCAACAATATGATGATTTTCAAAGAGCAAATTGCTAAATCCTAAAACAATTCTGACTATCAAGGGAAAGAAAGCAACAGCACTGGTTATAAACAGGGGTGATTCAATAAACTGTTGGATTTCAGAGACCTTCCAAGACAAGCCTAAGTATATCCCTGATGGAAGTCAGCCTAGCTCCTTTGTACCCACAGGATTTAGACTGCCATTCCCCATTTCACTGGTAGGTTTAAAGTCAAGGACTCTGGGATTTCAGACTCCCAGGTCAAACAAACCTTAAACTGACTGAGCCAAGCCTACTCAAGAACTGTTCAGGTCTTTTTTTCTTGGTTGGTGGGGTCTGGTTTTCTGTTTGATGGTTTGTTGTATTTTGGAGCAGCTCTGAACTTGAGTCAGAGTGTATGAAAGAGATTTACTCATATCACAGAGAAGATATTCTCTTACTTGATCAGCTGACCAATTCGCTTCACAAACTGTCGGTAACGGGCTCTGTTAAAGGTTTCTAGCCCTGCAGACAGAAGTTCCACTAAGGAGTTTGCAAAAGCAAAAATCTTCATCATCTCCTGGGGAGTTGTTTGTTCAGGAAAATAAGCACCTATGACCGAGACAAAAATAAGTCTCAGAAATAACGTATGACTCTGGGTTTAAGTAACTTAATTACTCAAAGCAGCAGTTCACCATACAGCTAGCAAGCAGACCATTGATATAGTGAACTGAAATTTATGTTTGTTTATGAAACAAACAGTCACTACCTGCTTGGTATGAAAATATGAATAAGCTATGCAGGTTAAAACCTCTAGCAAGCAGTTATCTTCACGTGCTTGTCTAGAAATTTAGCAAAATGGGAGAAAAATCACAGTAACATTAGATCTAACAGGCAAAGGGGGGGAAAATAGTTCTGAAAGGACAACTGTGAGCATAACTGCCAAGCAGATCAAACCTAAAGGAAAGGGCTCCAACGCTTCGCATGCTTGTCTTGGTCTAAGCTTTGAAGTCATCCCACACACACAGCATGCCATTTCCACTTCACCTACTCAGTGTGTGAGCTGTTGCACAGGTTCGTTACTCCTTCACTCAGAGACACTCAAAAGGCAGTAGCATTCTTGGCAGTTTCAGTCATTAACACAATTAGGGTAAACAAGATGAAGAATAACTCTTAAGCTGCTGATTTACCTCCAGGCTTAAACCCAAGGAACTGCTGAAAGAGTTCATGAAATGGAAACTGTGACAACAGTGAAATCAAGTCATCTTCCAAAAGCAGAATCCAGCTTGTTTCAGGATCCTCATCCTACAGACAAACACTTTTATTAGCTTTACAACACAATGCTGTTAGAAGGGCTTCGTTGGTGTACAACTGAACTCTCCTTCACACACACACACTACCTTCTAAACTCCTCTTCTGCCTCTGTGTCTACACAGAAAGCCTGCAACGGCTAGGAAACAGAACTAGAGGCAATGCTCTGCTAGTCCAAACAGCTTCTGGAGGGAAGACATTCAAACATATGCCTGCTTTTGTGTGCAGTGGATCACTAAATTCTCCCTGGTGATACTCATTCCTGAAAGCTCCACTACCTACAGTTGTGTCACTGAGACAAAAGGATAGTGAAAAAGATCTGAGTTTCAAATGATGCTTTTTAACCGAACATCAGGGTTTGTTGGGTGGGGTTTTTTTTCCCCAGTTTCATAAAATCAATAGAACCAATTTTGAACAAAAGCAGAAAGGGGGGAAGAGGGGGAAAAAAAGATATCTGATGTACCTCTTCTCCTCCTTCATCTACTAGGGTCCAATTTCCAGATTCTTTCCCAGATGAAGAGGAACTTTTCCTTTCACTTGGTTTCATGTGACACATGAAGTCCAGGCGATTCCTGATTGAAAGTGAAAGAATAAGTTTACAAAAATTAAAAAGTTAGAAATTCTGAATTAAGTCATCTTTTAGTTCAGAGAACAAGAAATTAACCAGTATGACACAAAGCTGCCTGGTCAAAAGGACCTGGGGGTGTGGTCAAGAGACAGCTAAGTATGATCCAGCAGTGTGACCAGGTGGCCAAGAAGGCCAACAGCATCCTGGCTTATAATGGCAATGGTGTGGCCAGTGGGACCAGGGAGGGGATTTTACCACTGTACTGGGCAGTGATCAAGCCACACCTTCAGTGCTGGGTTCAGTTTTGGGTCTCTCCCTACAAGAAGGGCATTGAGGTGCTGCAGAGAAGGGTAACAAAGCTGGTGAAGGATCTGGAGCACAAGTCTTGAGGAGCAGCTGAGGGACCTGGTGGTGTTTAGCCTAGAGGAAGCTGAGGGGACACCTGATCACTGTCTACAAGCACCTGAAAGGAGAGTGTATGCAGGTGAAGGTCAGTTTCTTCTCTCAAGTAACAAGTGACAGGAGAAGAGGAAATGGGCTGAAGTTATGCCAGAGGNTGGAGATTAGGAAAAGTGTCTTCACTGAGAGGCTTGTCAAGTGATGGGACTCACTGCCCAAGGAAGTGGTGGAGTCACCACCCCAGGAGGTACTTAAAAGACACTCAAATGTGGTGCTGAGGGGCACGGTTAGTGTTGGGCTTGGCAGTGCTGGGTTAAGGGTTGGACTTGATGATCTTAAAGGTCTTTTCCAACCAAAGCAATTCTGTGATTCAAAGTTAAAAAACAGAATATACAATTTCCTTCTAACTTGAAGTATAGTGGCAGAACTCTGCATGCAGCACCTCCAGGTTCCAGCACAGCATCACCCTCCTGATCTCCTTCAGCTCATACTCCCACAATATGAACCTACTAGAAATGTAGTGTAATTTTTAAGATACTGATTTCACAAATCCAATTCAAACTTCAGGCTTGCTCCTGACATGCAGCATCTGCGACAGACAAGTCTCTTGTGGCTGTAAGGACAGCCAATAGAGAGGCTCTTTGTTCTTGTACCAACACCTGACAGCACCATGTTAGATGCCTTAAGTTAGTGCTTGTTCAAAACACAAGCATAAAAATGCACTAGCAATGTGTATGCCTTCAGGATACTCTTGCTTCCCCATGCTGCTCCAAACAGGAAAAGGGAAAACAACCCCTTTAAAGTAATAGCCTCACATGTATGGGCTCCCACTCAACTTAGGGTCAAAGACTTATCAGAAGATGACAATGATACCAGCAGTTTGACATTAAAATTAGGGCAGAGGGGGAGGGAAGTTAAAGTATTATCTGAAGCACATAACAGTTTTGACTTATTATTGATTTCACTAGTTTCTCCAAGCATTATGTATTCCTTCTAGATAAAAAGGAAAAAAAAAAAAGATGGAAGATACATGAAGCAGCTCAAGCACCACATACACCAACCCAGCAAACCCTTTACTGAAAGTCTTCTGTTGCAGAGACAGTGTTACAGAGAGGCCATCATGCAAGGCAAGGACTTTATTTCAGCAGTCACAGTAACACAGCACGCAGGTATCTCAGTCTTCACAAGCTATGTGACAGCTGAAAGCAGGCTACATCAGTAGGAGAATGCATTGCCAAGACTGTATTTGAAGGGGAATGTGTAAAAAGATATTGCATTAAACTATACATCTCACACTTGTATTTTTTTATGACTTTGCCTGCAACAAACAAGCAGATCTCACATATTTTCTACCCTTCAAAAAAAAAAAAAAATCAGTAGTTAAAATCATACTCATACTTACTTGACAGGAGACATGAGCAAGGCAAGAGACTGCATGAAATGAAAGACACCTGATGGGTTATCCAAGACTTTGATCTGAAATTAAATGGGGAAAAAAAACCCTAAGTAAATCTAAATAGTCCAAAACAAAGGGCAAATTAACATTATCAGAGACCTTAACATCTTTATTGTCACATTCTTTACTAGCTTTTTGTTCAGATGAAAAAGTATCCATCAATGATATTTCCCACACCCTTGAGAAAGTATTGCTATGGTGTAACAATGGGAGTTTTCCAAAGAAGTACCCACAGAAAATAATTTCAAAGAACAAAAAAGGGGGGAAAAAATCAAAAGCTCCACAGAAAGGTAACTTCTCTCTTCAAGAGTACACTGGTAAATTGTGAAAGTTAGGATGCTACACCAAATCATCCTTTTATTTCATTACTTGCCTCCTCCCTACCACTGTAATTGCAATCCTTTTCCTACAGCTAGATTTCCAACCTCTTCCCTTCTCAGATGGGTGCAAGTGTTCTTTCCAAGAACATCCTACTGCCTTTGGATATCTTCAGTCCTGTTCTACATAAACTGAACCCCTGCCCTTGAAATTAATTAACTAATAAGCTTTTCAGGGAAATCAGTCCCATTTCAAAGAGCAGGATATAAAAACCTGTTCTTCCTCATCCCTTATACACTTGTCTCATATACAACTGCTGCTTCAAGTCTAAATATTCTTTCCTTTTCTTGGAGAACACTGAAAAACTTGCTGCTACATAAGGACTTCTGAGGCACACTGCACGTCCTTGACTTCCCTTCATGGAGTCATTCTAGCTAAAAATGAGAAATCTGTTTCCCTGTTAACATGCTCCTGTTTGGGCTAACATGGGTGAATATATCCCTCAGCAAACCTCTTGCTGCCATCATTCCAAACATCCGGAAACACAGTGCCAATCGCGCAGGACTTACTAGGCACAAGACTCTCTCCCCCTCCTACCCATTCCAACCTCTGGACAATAAGTAATTAAACATTCACACCTGAATGAATGGAACAGCCCATTGGCTGATACCAGCTGGACACCGAAGGATGTGGTTGAAGAGGAAGAGATGATCACCTGGACAGCCAATTCTTTGCAACACTGACACCTAAAGGGAAGTACATCAGAATCCTGTCAGGAATTTCAAGGTTCATTCCTTTATAGTCTTGATAACCAGATCATACTTTTTTCCTCCCCTGTTTCTCTTCCCATGCTAACAAACCTCAACTTTAAGAGCAAGTTACAGATGGATGTTTAAAAGCCTGCTTGCTTGGCTTACCATAAACCATTTTCTTTGGTGTAGAAAAATTAATTACTCTACAATTGCATTAAAAACTAAGCTATTCTGGAATCAGCAAGAAATTAGACATCTGAATAGTTCTACTTTCAAAATAAGTAAAAGGATAATGAATATTGAGTATTAAGGCCACTTCAAGCACTGTTGGTTACTCACATGCCAGCCCTCTTTAATGCTGCTGACCTCCACTGATTTCATTAGACAAGGGAATTAATGCTAAAGATTCCCTAACAGACTGTTCCTCAAGCAGAACAAACCACCCAAAAAAAAACATTGCATGTGGGATGGTGAGAGAAACAGCAGGACTTTCAGAAATTACTCTAGAATTCATCCCATGTGTTGATTCAAACAACCATATTCATTCTTACTCCCTCACCAGCCTCTGCAGCCACATGAGGAGGTCACTCTGAAACAGAGGATCTTCAATGATTCTGCGAGTGAAGCTGAAGAGGACGCTGATGCATTCCTTCAAGTGGCTCAAGTCTGAAGACAGGTTTTCTGACTGCTTGGAAACTGCAAATTAAAACCAGAATTAAGAAGCTTTGACAAGAAGCTCTGAATAGCTGCTTAAGTAGTGGTGGTTTTGGGGCTAGATGGAAAACTCACTCTCTGTATCTACAGATACTAAAGGTATTTCAACAGAGCTGCTTGCTACATCTGACAAAGACGACTTTATTTAAAATTATACCTAAACACTGGGTGCTATTTACAAGACTATGTTGCTCTCATAAAAGTTTATGTTGAGGGAAGGCGTTTTAAGAACCATCATTTACAATGCATATAAAGTACCTACAAGGTGAGGGGCAAACAGAAGAGGAACAGGAAGGCTAAGTGTCTGGGACAGGAGAGGGAAGAATACTTCAGCTAAAAGATTAAACTGGCACAACCCCAAGGAAGTAACATGTCCCGGATAAAAACAAAAGGGATCTCCGAGTATTAGAGTGGAGAGATTTCAAATGGCCTTCCAAAAGAATGTGAAACAGAAAAAAAAATATCTAACTAGTTTTTGAATTGTGCATAATCAATTTGGGAAAAGGACTGAACTCCATGTTGCCTCTGACACTACAAGACTGGAGTCCATGTGTCCCATCCCACCTGGTGTTCCTCTACAGTAACTAGAGCAGGATGTAGCCTGGGCAGAAGAAGGTACTCCTCCATTCAGCTTCCATACTCCAGATAAGAGTGGTGGTAAAAGAACTGGAGTTTTGCCTGTGGGAAAGAAGGTCTCACTAATCTCTACACAAGACCAGTAGGTTTTAGTATCAGAGGACACACAGTCCAGTACACAAGTTTCACCACAAGACTCCAGAACTGCAGGTGATCAAGGTGCTGGGAGCCCCAAAGAACATAGCTAACAGTCCAGACCAGCAACACACCATGTTCTTGCTGCTGAAGAGCCACAGATCTCAGCAGGGACGAGCTGCTGAGCAACCTGTAGACATAGGATTCCACTTGCAACCGGGACAACACCGAAGTGTAGGAGTGCAGGGCCAGCGTCTGATGCACGTGCTCTGCTTTGGCTTCTAACAGCTTCTTCAGCTCTCCCAACACATTTTCATTCAGCTCCACTGTCTGGTAGCGATGGTGACCTGTCACTTTGCACTGATCTGCACAGACACCCTGAAAAGAAAGCAATTATTTTACTCAAGTGGCTTTCAATTTTGTTGGGCCAAGTGTTCTCACAGAAATTGCTCCTGACACAACCCTCCCCTCAGGTGATTTCAAAGCATTCACAGAAAGAGCCATTTCACAGGTGGGAAAGACAAACATGTCAGAACATACTACACATTTTTTTAGAGCTGATGATTACTGAAGATTCATATCCCTGACCTCTGACCAAAAAAAATTTCTCAGTAACTCTTATTTAGAAAGAGACAGAAAGTGACTTGGCCCTACCACTGACAGATGTGAACAAAACCAGTTATCTCTACTTCCAGTAAGCACACCTACTCCTGGATCTGCTATTTTACAGCTAAAATATGAACTGAATCAAGATAAATATATTTCTAAGGCCCAGAACTGACTATTTGCAGCAATTCCCCATCATATGCTTAAAATTTTCAGAAATTACCTGCACTATTTTTCCTAAACTGGAAATAAAAGCATTATATATAACAGCCTTCCAGTCCCTGAAAGGTGCCTGCAAGAAAGCTGGGGAAGAACTGTTCACAAGGGCGACAGGATGAGTGGTGATGGGCTTAAACTTGAAAGATTTTGGTTGGAAATTAGGAACGAGTTCTTCAATACGAAGCTAGTAGATCACTGGAACAGGTTGTCTAGAGAGGTGGTGGAGGCCCCATCCCTGGAGACATTCAAGGTCAGCCTTGATGGGGCTCTGAGCAACCTGATCTAGTGACGATGTCCATGCTCAGTGCAGGGGGGTTGGACTAGATGAACTTTAAAGGTCCTTTCCAACCTCACACACTCTATGATTCTGGACATACAATAAATACATAGTGATAAGAATGGACTATACCAAGCAGCAAGCTTAGTCTTAAGCAGAAATTCTTCACTACGAGGGTGGTGAGGCCCTGGCACAGGGTGCCCAAGAGAGGCTGTGGAAGCCCCATCCCTGGAAGTCTTTAAGACCTGGCTGAATGAGGCCCTGGGAAAACTGGTCAGTGAAGTTTAGCTCTACTCTGAAGTAAAAAGGAAAATATTCATTTTTTTTGCAGATGCCTCAACTCTGAGGAGCTGCACAGGAGAAGCACCACATCACAAACAACAGCAAAAGCTGCCACATACACAGATATTTAGCACTCTTGGACAACTTTGATGACACACTGGCTATAAACAGCATCCAAGTGTGCAAACAATTTCATTTGCTCATGCTCTAACATCCAGCTCCAAAGAGAAGTGACACAGAATGAGTTTGGGGAAAATCTTTTATGATGCATGCTTCTGATTTGCAGGTAGAATTGCTACAGAGCACCACGACCACCCTGGAATTGGCTAAACCCACAACAGCTACTGAGAGATGACAGACCTCACTCTCGCTCTGCTTGGAGAATCAGAGTCACCTATGAGCAGGATTCGAGCTCCTCTGCAGCTGATACCTCCAACAGCAGGAGTCGGGTGTAATAACAAGTGAAAAATGTCACTACAGCCAGCAGGCCAAATGGGACATCCCTGCTGCCATTATCCTGATGAAATCCCTCCTCCACCACCTATCTCCTGCATCTACCTGAAGTACTGAGACACAAACTTCACCCAACGCTACAGGCAGAACTAGGTGTACATATTCTGACTGACTATAGACATGAGGCTGACTCCAAAAGAGACCAGGAATAGAGATCCCACTTCCCTACATGCACCAAGATTTTAAAAACCAAACAACAAACTATCTTAAATCTCAGCAGGGTGATTCTCTGAAGTACTGGGGGTGAGAGGGGAGACAGAAAGCAAAAGTGAAAGCATCTCTTAACACAGAACAGCCTGAATATGCTGAACTTGGCAGCAAGCAGAATTAATGTCTAGAATCACATCCAAATAGTTTGGGCTCAAAAGCAGCAACAGCACCTGCACAGTTTTCTGTTCTTCTTTAAAAGTCCATAGTCTCCCCTTAACATTTTGGCAGTCTGTAGTCATAGCCTGCAGCTCTGCCTCAGCCAGCAAGAGCTGCTTCCTGCAGCGCATGTAGTTCAGGAGCAGCTCGTAAAATTCATGCCTGTCCTGATGAGCAACACTTTCAAACTCCTCCACGTAGGAGTCAACATTCTCCAACCATGAACAGGGCTCAAAGATTTTCAGCTGTTCTCTGGTGAATGGGACCAGCTCTGGTTCTGTTGGGAGCTCTGGGTACAACCTTTCATTGTGCAGCAGCGGTTTAACAGCGATCACAGTCGGTCTCTCATAAGACAGTTCAGCTGACAAGTCTGGGTAAACTGGTTTCAATCCTGATCGCTGAACACGAGTCTTGGATTTCTCAGAGAGCTGAGAGACACTGAAAGGGAGCTTCTCTGAAGAGCAGGCAAGAGGATTCTTCACATCCTGCACATTTTCGGTTCCTTTGTCCCGTACAAAGCCCACTACTGCCTGAGAGCCAGCAGCACTGGCATGAGAGCTCCCACTCAGCAAACCAGAGCTTCCTGACCCACTAGCAACCGCCTCCACAGGGCAGTGAGGTTTGTCTGACCGGCTCTTTTCGTTCTTCTCAACATCCCCCCCACATTCCTCATGGGAAGGATCAGCTTCAAAGTCTTCTGCAGCTGTGGGAGCCTCCAGGGTCGCTGCAGAGGATCCTTCATTGGCTGAAGTGGAATTGCCCTGGGGGTTGTCACACACATCCTTTTTGTCACCCTCCACTTCATCACTGAGATTAATTTCTGTAAGTTCTCCAAGATGGTCCACTTGCACTTTACTGGCTTGAGAAGACCCTTCTTCCACAGGAAGGAGGAAGACATCATCAGACTCTTGTAGCTGGGACTCCTCACTACTTTTTTTCTTTTTTTCCTAGGGGATAAAAAAAAAAAAAAGATGAAATAACAGTGTCACCACCAAGTGAGTCTCACCCCCTCACATCCCAAATTCCACCATCACCAAAAGCAGTGTTTGCAAGATTCACAACTCCAAGAGCCACTCAACACATGAATTTTCACAGCATTAAAGGTAAAAAACAAAGGCACTGAACAGGTCCTTGTTCTTTAGTTGGCCTTTGAAGACTGTTTATCAGCATCTATTTTCTTGGTTGCTTCTCGAGCAATGCTTCAACATCCCTCCATAAAAGGTTATAAACATCCCAGGACAGTGTTTCATTATTGTATAAGAGTCAAAGTAACAGTACCCTGAACTCTAAAGAGAATCATTAGATTTTATAAAATCATAATGAGTTAGATTGATATTTAAGTTTCATAGAAAAGAAAATTCTTTTCAAAAAATTACTTTTAGGAGAAAGTCTGGAATATGTCCCCTAATTACATCCTAAAGCAATCACAAGATCTCCACAAACACTGAAATGCCTATTTCCAATGTGTGTTACACACTAGTGACATAGAAAAACTTAGTAGCAGCCTTAAGCTTATCTACTTTTAAATTAATGAGGCAGAAGGCAAACACTTCCAAGCTAGTCTAAGGTGCAGATCAGCCCCCTTCCCAAAGCACTGCATGGGAAATAATGTTGGGCAGGAAATCACCAAAGCCTCTGTCAATTTGCAAACCATTTGGCAACTTGTAAAACAAACGAAAATGGCAGAGTATTTTGCCAATTTGTTAACTGCTTGCATACACCTGCCAGGTTATTAGAAGCAAAACTGAGAAGAAAAAAAGGTTACGGAGCTCCAGTTCTGGGTGACCTGGATAAGGTAACAAAGAACAACACTGAAATCAGGAAAAGCACTCAATACTCCTACATGATTAGGGAAAAGGGTGATAGCTTTGGAAACCTGCTGGCAGTATCACATCTACTTTCACTAGACATCTGACATGACTTTGCCTTATGAGAGCACCTACATGGCAACAGCTCAAATCAAGACTAACCTAGCTAACCTTGATCTCAAGACTAATTTTACTTCAAATGTACACTCATAGGTTCTTTTAAAAATGGCTTTGCTTTCAGGCTGTTTTTCCCACTATATTAAAACCTGTAAATATTTCTGACGTGCCCCAAGGCTACAGGTGAGAGGTTAAAAATGGATCAGCATAATTCTTTAAATTAGGACTTGTCATTATAGTAAACATCTCCTGACATTTAACTCAAAGTCAGTTATTTCCTGTGGTGGGGTGACCCCGGCTGGGGGTCAGGTGCCCCCCAAAGCCACTCTATCACTGCCTTCCTCAGCTGGGCAGGGGAAAGGAGACAGAACAAAAGGCTCCAGGGTCAGGATAAGGGCAGGAGAGATCACTCAGCAGTCACTGTCATGGGCAAAGCAGACTCAGCTTGGAATTAATTTCATCTCATTTATTACCAATCAAATCAAAGTCAAGTAATGAGATATAAAACCAAATCTTAAAACCCACCCCTCCCTTCTTCCCAAGCTCAACCTCACCCATTTCTCTCTCTCCCCACACAGCAGCACAGGGGGATGGGGGTTGGGGTCAGTCCATCACACACTGTCTCTGCTGCTCCTTCCTCCTCAGGGGAGGACTCCTCACACTCTGCCCCTGCTGCACCATGGGGTCCCACCCACAGCAGACAGTCCTCCATGAATTTCTCCAATGTTGGTCCTTCAATTCTTTCCTCAACTGCCCCGGCGTGGGTCCTTCCATGGGGTGCTGATCTT
>VZTU01012225.1:262-19107 GCA_013400835.1 Zapornia atra
CCAAATCTTTTCTTTGTATTGTCTATGAATATATGAATATTCAAAAAGTATAAGGTAGAAGAGTTGCACTTTGGCAGACAGCTTCTGTAAACCACTGGATCATTTGCAGAGTGGCATTAAAACACATTTGCAATGGAGCCACAGGCAATCTTTCATCAAATCTAATACATGCCACTAAAAGCACTGTCTTGAAGACCTTCTGATAACAATAAACTTGGTCAATAAGGCTTACTTTTACTCAAAAGCTGGTTAGAACACATTTATTACGGTGACAGTTGGCTATAGTCATAATACACCTGTATTTGTGCCTTGTTATACTAGTGGGCCTTATTGTTCCATGACATTTATTCTTTATTGTGATATATAGGCAATCTTGCTAATGATACTTTCTCTTTTTCTTCAGCTTTTTTTTGCAGCATCTAAATTACCACTGACAGCTGGTTTTCTAAAAGAGGTGCCACAAATATTCTGTGTATTTTTCTAGCCTCATGATTTTTGTCACATAAAATAAACTTGTATATTCTCAATATAGTGAGTTCTCAATGCAGTGAAGTTTCTTGTTCAAGCCAAACATGAAGATGTAGAATCTTATAGTGCTCTTTCTACCTCTCTTAGACTTATCCGAGCTTGAGCATGTTAGT
The DNA here is from genome assembly GCA_013400835.1 of Zapornia atra. Lineage (NCBI taxonomy): Eukaryota > Metazoa > Chordata > Aves > Gruiformes > Rallidae > Zapornia > Zapornia atra. The sequence goes on from VZTU01012225.1 coordinate 904, forward strand.
TAATCTTTCTTAATTAATTTTGATATCCTAATGTATAAAATTGTGTAGTTGAATAGAGTATTATTTCTCATGTGTTTGCCTACAATATTCTGACAATGTGGAAGCAATTTTGCATTTCAGAAGATACCATCTGTTTCTCCTCTTTTGCTTGGAGGGTCCAGTTTATGCAGTCACACATATCAAAACTGCAAATCCATCTTTATACTATTAAGACCTTGATAATCTGAGAGACTCTGAGGTACCCTTTTTTGTCAATTTGTCCTTGCTTTCACTAACACGGAACATACAGTAAGCAATGCGTTTTAGATGCCAGTAAATTTTTTTCTTCCCAAATGTTATCAACAGAACTATTCTGGATCATCCATCAATAGCAATTTTTACATGTGTGAAACATAGATGGTTTCAGTGAGAGTGAATAATTCCAGATAAACTCTTCATTTTAGATGGAAGCAGTCTGCAAAGCCACTGCGTACTGGTGACACTATTATGCTTATTAAGTCCCACAGTAAAGGTGGGCAGATATTTTAAGAAATCCCAGTACTGGAAGAAATTAATCTGCCAGTGATCAAGTGAAGAGATGATGAATTTCCAACAAAATACAGTTATGGAAGATAAACTGAACAGAGGAAAAAACCAAACTCTCTCATATTGTCTCTTCTAATCATTAAGTTTCACTGTTAGATCTTGTTTCATTTTTCCTTATGTACAATGGCTACCTGGATGCCATTTTTCTCAATTATTTTAATTATAAGCGGGCCAAATGCAGCATTTGTCTTCTAGAAGATCCATTTCAATGAATAAAAGAGACTTAGTGATGTATCTTCTGAAGTTGGAAACACGCATACTAATGTTATAACCCATCTTTGTTATGCTCTACATCTGATTCTTGCTCATAGGTGAGCTTTTTTGGGTTGCGCCTGACTGCTCTATTTGCCTATTCATAATTTGCTATATGGGATGCATACTATGTGCAATGTATCTTTTCAAATTGGAAAAGGTGCAGAGAAAATTACATGAAAATAAGCTGAGGGGTAAGAAACATGACTGACAATAATAGATTTAAACTATCGATCTATTTAGCTTATCACAAAGAAATTGGAGAGAAGAGATGACTGCAATGTGTAAAAAAGGCATTCATATACAATACTTACCATAAATATCTGTTTACTCTAGAAACTTGCTTCTTATAAATATATTCTAAGAAATAATAAACATTATGGTGAAAGTACATGGATAAAAATTTTGATGTCTTTAGGATAAAAGATCAGACTCAATGGTCTACAGGTAGCTTCAAAATTTTATACTATGGAAAACAAATTTAGGTCCTCTTATGTTATGTAGATGTCAAAGAAAATCCATACTATCCACCATTAGCGATGTGCTGCTCACCTTCGTCATCACCATTTGCAGTTGGAGGTTATATAACATGAGTCTTAACAGCAACGGGCTGCAGTCAGATCTGGTCAGATCAGGTCAGTCCTGATCCTCTAAAACTGTAAAGCACCGACTTGCTTTGGTTTTGGCACCTACTTCAGATACAGAGATGTTTGCAGGAGATTACAATCCACCAAAAACGTACAACAGTCTTTTCACCTTTCATCACCTGCCTAATACAAGCTTTCAGTTTGATTTAAGAAAAGATAGATTTTCATTTGAGATCTTTAGTGCCTGTCAACACTCCTGATCAAGGAGCCATTTTTCTTAGTGCCAAGGACACACATACACGTGATCTACATCCTAATCCCTCCCCTCCATCTGTAAGACCCTTACTGGTTATAAAGCAAGTGAAGCTATAAGGCTTCTCAGTCATACTTCAAATATTGTGTCTTTATGTAGGTACTTTAGTTAGACGTATTGTAATATAGGATAAAAAGGATTAGTACATCCCTGTATTTTGGGGAAATAATTTGAAGTTATTACAAGACTAGTGTCTTAAAAAAATACATTCATAAACTGGTCTAATATCACTGTATGAATATCATATACATCGCCATCATTTTCATATATCTACAATAAATTGCTGTAACAGTCAAAGCAAATGCAGTTAAACGAATACACTTTAAATGTAGTTTAAGTATAGCTCTGACCACTTCTATGGTAAAAAAAGTTATCCATTCATCACAAGATTTATTTTGATTTACTTAATCCAATTTTCATCACTTGCCATTTTTATCCCTCTAGGTCTCTTTCCAAATGTTTTAGGATATTCATAAATGATAGTGAGGACATCATAAGCCATCCAAACAACTTGAATTAATTTGCTGGAATAACCAAAAATGTAGATTATTTTATCATTTATGCTAAAGAGTATTTGTTTATTTTTAAGAAGTGCTCCTCAGATGAGAGTATTCCTGTAGCTCCCTGATAAGTAAATTGTATGCACATCAAATGCCATATGATCTTCTGGTAAAAGAAAAAGACTGGCAGGCAGAAACTTCCCCGGTTGAAACCCCAAAGAAGTTAATAACTCATGTGTACACTAGGGCACACCATGTGATTTTCTCAGGCGTTTAGTCAATGGTAGTGAAAATTGGCTGAACAGGAAAACTGAAAGGATTTATGATAAACATTATATTCCGGTTTCTAGAAATTATCTGACTTGGGAGAAGTTTCAGAATTAGTTAACTGGCTAACCTTCACGTTTTGATAAGCACTTGTGACCATAAGAAAAATTCCTAATACTCAGTAATGAGTTTCACTGACAGAAAAGAAAAACTTAATTTCACAAATCTCATAAATTTGAACACCAAGTGGTACTTTATCATTCTTGGAACATAAAAAGATTGTTCCAGATCTCTATATGAGGGAAGATGCATAGTTGTTCATTCATTCTTTTGTTGTAACACACCTAGATTACTGAAAATCGTTTTAGAAATATACCACAGAATCTTTACATTCATTCTTGCAGATTTACTATTTCCCCTAAAATTTTTAACTAAAATGTCTTCTCACACAGGAAAAATGATGATACTGACTTCTCTTGTCACTGTAATAAGGACATTAAAATGATTAAGAGATGTGTCCTTTATGTTTAAGGCATTTGTCCTTTCTACTAAATCCTGCTTACAACTTCTCTGATTTAGCAATGGCCTAGAATACTGGTTCTCTTCCTGAAACACCCAAACCAGCTATTATTTTCTGCCAAGTTGTCTACCCACAATTCATTAAAGATTGCTATGCCTAAAATTGTGGTGCTTGGTAATTTCTGGGCATGATTTCATTTGTTTATGCATTTTCAAAATCTATCATTTGAAAATATTTTATAAGAAAGCAGGGAATATGAAGGAAATACGACAGCTAAACATGAGCTGGGCTTCTGAGTCATAGACAAAAGGAAGCTACAATCTTCTTTTCCACTCAATCCTGCACTCAGTTCTGGGGAGGAAAATGCATAAAGAAGATGAAGGAGCAATTTAAAAACAACTAACTATAACCCACACCTCTCTGACATGACTCTCTGCAGTTCCATGTTACCTGTGAGAAATACCTTTGCCAAAGCATGGCCTGTTGGTGCAAAGCGCAACTAACAAGTGCAAAGTTTTCCTAGTATGAATGTGTCCTGGTTTCAGCTGAGATAGAGTTGGTTTTCTTTCTGGTAGCTTGTATCGTGCTGGTTTTTTTTATTTATGAAAATAATGTTGATAACACACGGATGGTTTTAGTTACTGCTATGTAGGTGTAGTCCTTATACAAAGTCAAGGACTTTTCAGCTTCTCACCCCTGTCAGGTGCACAAGAAGCTGGGAGAGAACAGCCAGGACAGCTGACCAGCCTGGCCAAAGGAATATTTCATACCATAGAATGTCACGCTCCAGATATAACTGGGGAAGCGCGTTGGGAGGCAGGAACACTGCTTGGAGCCACACTGGGCATTGGATTGGGTTTTTTTTTTCTTTTGCATATGGTGAACGGTTGTATTTGTGCATCAGTTGGTTTATTGTCATTACTGTTATTATTGTTATCATTATTGCTATTACTGTTATTATAATCCTTATTATTCTCTTCCTTTGTTATCCTATTAAACTTTTAACCTCAAGCCACGAGTTTTTTTTCCATTCTCCTCCCCATCCCCTTGGAGGGGAGGAGGCGTGAGTGGCTGTGTGGTGCTCAGTTACTGGCTGGGGTTAAATCATGACAATATGTTAACAGCATAAATGATGGCAAATGCAGTATGTATTTTGGGCAGCTCTGACAGAAATAGGCCAAGAGAATGATATGATAATTTTGTATTTTTGCCCTTATCTGGAAAAAAAAAATTGAGAGTCCTCCATAATCACAGATAAATACATAAATAAGATAACATATATTCCATATCTAGAAACCTTAAAATAGAAGTCTTTAACATGTTATAACATTAGATATCATGTTTAAATCTACCTGGAAAAAAGTGCTGAGATTATTCTTAAGTCTCAGAAATGCAACCTCATTGGAAAGAATTTATGTAAACCATAAAAACATGTAGATATGGATACATTCAATCTCTGATTTTCTTAGTTTGTAGATAAGCCACAATTTAAAATATTGCTCATAATTAGAAATTCTGCTCTGGATGCATTTTGATGAATAGTTGGTTATCTATCATTCATATACAGCTCATTGAGAGTATGTGGTATTTTATATTGAAAATGATTGATTCTAGAGGTTATAGGATAGTCGTTTGTATAAGGTAGTCAGTTTGTACTTGTTTTAGAATCAGATCTGTGTAACTAACATTTGCAAACATAAACGCAAAATCTGGTATATTAAATTAACTTTAAACACTGTGATTTAATAATCATAGCAACATGAATACTGATTAGAACATTTATGGTGCATACAAAAAAGCTCAGAAAACAATAAATCAATCAAAACATTAGCTTTTCTCCTGAAAAGCAGAAAGCTTGAAACATTTATAACATTTATCACAAGAAAAGGGCTCTTCCCACTATATTTTGCTTGGTCAGGTCTGCTACTCTATGCACTTTGAGATACCAGCATGACAGGAAATACAAAGGAAGCTAAACTTCCTCTGCAGCCTTGCAATTTCAAATATGCAGAACACAGATATAACGACAAAACAAAATCAATGCTTCTCCCTTCATTTCTCTGGACAAAATCTATTTCCTAAGCCACTTTTAAAAAACTCTCCAGTATTCACATTTGTATTTATAGCACATATTGCCCCACACGGAGATGGAATTAGGCTTGAGAGACTGCTTTCTGGCATAAAAATATATTACCACAGCTATTTATTTATATTGCTGTCATGTGTAAAAGTCCTAGTCTAAGACTGTGTTCAGTTGTGCTTGATGCTGTTCCAACACAAACCCAAAACAATACCTTTCCCCAGCTTACAATGTAAAGATTAAATAAGAGATAACAGAAAGTGAAACGATGAGACAATATTTTTCAGAAAGACAGATGGCAGTTTCAGCCACTGAACCACATTCCACCTTTTTCAATTCTGAAAGAGGAAAATATATAAGAGTATATGACCATTTTTGGATGGCCATGGGAACTTCCTCCTAAGCATGAGAAATGGCACAAGATAAAACACAAATATGTAAATATGTTTAATTTTTTTCTGAGTCTAATAAAAGCTAGTGTCACAGGCCAGTTAAAAGCAGGATCCCATATCCTCAGGTTGTGAGACATAGCTTATAAAGATTTCTGTGTTTTTAGGCTCATTTGCTTGAATATAAATTACTTGTGTTGGTACAGAATTTTAGGCATGGTCAAGTACTGAACTAGGGAAATAATTTTGCAGAAGCATTCTGTGTAGGTGCTCAAATGTAAAAGCCTGCATAGAGAAAAGTCTGAGAGATGGCTGAAAACCAAAAATGAATGCAACACAAGAGAAATAGGGACAAGATTTTGTTGTGTGAATGGAGAGAATTATGTTAATTATGCAGAAAGAATGAAAAAACATAAGTGCTGAACTAATATGAAAACTTATAACAAACAGAATTGAAGAAATACTCAGGCTAACAGCTTGAACAGGCAGGATGTGATACTGCCCAGGATGAATGGCAAAGGAAGTAGTGAGGGAGGCTGTGGGGAAGGAGTAATAAATTCTCGTCATGTTGATCTTGAGCTGAATCTCTGTGGATACATCAAGGTGAAATTTTAGGTTGGATAAGAAATAAATTTGTAGTAAACAAAAGGCAGGTAATCACTATGAAGCATCAGTGAAGCAAAGTAATTGAATTTGTGCTTATGCGTTAGACTGCCATTAGTTAAGATGCAAAGTGAAAAGAGAAATTGAATTCTGAAAAGACTGTTGATAGGGGCATGTGAAGAATGTCTTAAGAGCATGCAGTTCAAAGGAATTCTCATTACGCCTGTCTTGAAGCAAAGAGAGGAATAGATTTCAAGAGGCACATGGGTGGTATTGTCAAAAATGTCTGCCAAGTCACAGAGAATGAAATTGTAATACTAATCCTGAGTTTTAGCTAGGAAGATGTTAATTATAGGCTTACCTGGGAGCACTTTCACTCGAGTGCCATGGCGAGAAACTAGAGAACACCTATCATGGAACTGGAGAAAAAGGAGAAAGCCTCAATTGTTTAGATATAATACAAAATTATTTGGTGAGTTTAGCAATAATAGATGAAGGACAGCAAGCAGTTGGAGAGGAAACTGGAACAAAACAGGTTTTTTAGATGGGAAACATACACATGATTATATTGGGTATGAGACAATGAATGACAGTGAGAAATAGAGAAAAAAGAGGTGGGAATAGGTGGGATGAAAAGGAGATGGGCTGTATAGAGAAATTGGAAGAGACAATCATGTATCAGACGTCTATTTCTGCACAAGAGAAACAAAAGATGAAAATGCAGAAAGAGTACTGTGGGAAGTTAGGCCAAGGAAAGAGGGAAGGTAATTCTGCATTTTGTCATTGTCCTAACTTTTTATGGGAAGAGTTGTAAAGGCAGCAGAGAGAATTAAAACAGTAAGTGAAAATGCGAGAAGTGGAGCCTGGAGTACAGTTACAGTTGTGCCAATTAATTAAACTAAAAAGTAATCAGTCTTTCCAAAGGAAAAACTTGCAAAGATGAAAAAAGAGTGAAATGAGAGAAAATGTGGGTAGTGAGGCAGAGGCACCAGGGCTTCAGCTTGGAGCTACTAAAGGTCCTTGTCTAATCTTAAAGGCTTTCAACTCCTGCTGAAGTGTTGGTTTACAGAAAATCTCAAGAACAGGGAAGAGACTGCAAAAGACATAAGAAAGGAAGGTCTCACCTCAGTCTGTGTGTTCACTGCATGCAAAATTTATACCAAACCCACTCGATCAAGATCTGAGGACCAAGACTAAAGGGAATAGCTGCTGCCACCAGCCTCCCAGTAGGACCTGTACCACATGCACTGCTATGTTATTACAAATTTCTGCTCCTTCAAAGGGGCTTTCCTTTGTTAAGACACATCTTTAACATACTGAATAAGTGGCTGCATTTGCCACATGAATAAAATGGATTAGATGTCACTTACTATATGAACAATAAATGCTTTTATAATTAAGTGCAGAGTGCTGAGATTTGTCTTCCCAAATTTAGTGACCATGATTCTAGTACAGCTATATTTGTACCTGATTAAAATCAATGTAATACATATTCAAGAAATTTAGGCACACACTTGGCAATAAATTACATTAAGATTCTTACAAAAAATTAAAGAAACAACAGAACCTCAGCTGCCAAATGTCACAGTGGTAAAAGAAGAAAAGGTCTTAAATTTATGTAAAGCACATATACTTACCCCCTTCTGTGGTCAAAGATTTAGAATATCTAACATTTCTGGAGGTGGATGAGCTAAATGCTGGAAGCAGAAGTGGAAAAACTCATGGACTTGTAAATAAATAAGCTTGAAATGCATTTTACTTTATTGGTAAGTCAGTATTTGTAAGTGTACACTTCATAATCATCATTAATTCTACTGCTCAAACTACAGTCAGGATCAGTCTCAGGAAAATCTACCCTATCTAAATATAATTTAATGTGCCTGAATCTCACTGTATGTACTGTTCTTGGGCTTGTATAATGGACCAGCTCCTTTAATAGCTTCCAAACTAACTTCTTATGTATATTTTCTTTTTTAAAGAGTTAGAATTTTAAGCATTCCAATGTACTGATGCACCTGGCTTTTCACAAACAAAATGTTATCTGAAAGGCATGATATTTATTCCTTAAAAAGGGAGAACATCTACTACTGAAGTATTCTGTATGCACTGTACAGACCTTGCAACAATTAAAAGTAGCTCTGATCCTGTCCGGGATTTATACCACAATTACGGATATCAGATTAGAGTAGAGAGTACAGAAAGGTGAGCATTCAAGTCACAAGTCCAATCTTGACCCTTTGATGTCAAAGGGAATCCTGTATATAAGTACAATATATACCAAAATCATGTTGTAGACGCCTCATTTGTTATGCAAAACTTGCATAATTTTAAATAGTAAATTAGATAAATTAGTCATAATGAAATTTCACTCTGCAATGAAACAAAATTCTGTAAAAGCTTCAAAAATGCATGTGCAGAAAAGACCAAGTGCACTTTGATGAAGAGCAAGGGCACTAGAATAGACTAAATTCTAGTTCGCTTGGGAAAAAAATTATAAAGGTTCTGCAGACCATAGACCCTTCTCTGCTACTGCATGAAGCAGTTCTTATTCTTTAATTGAAATATGGTTTGGTTGGACAAAGTGAGTGGTCAAAGATTATAAAAGAGCACTGAGAATCACTTTATCTGTTGCCAGATCAGCAAAGCTTCCTCCCCAGAGATAGGCACTATCTAGTTTTGCCTTGATCCATTGCAATTTGTTGCCTGGTAACTTGAGCTGCGTGCCTTTCAGGTCAGTTTTTATTAGACAAAAACCTCTTAATTAGAAGCTTGACTGCTACAATATTTTTGTTGTACAAAAATATGACCCCAAATGCTTAAATAAATAGTGTGTAACCAGGCACTGCTTTCCCACTACCACTTCTATACCTTTTTAGTGTCGCAATTTCCCCTATCTGAATAGTTCAATCTATCTGTTAGGCTAGTGGTAGTTTTGAAATAAATAGCTAAACATTCTTACTTTTTTCTGATAAGTTTTTCTGACCACCTCCCTGTTCATGGGATGCTTTCTGCTCTGTGTCAACCAGGCTTCTACCCTTTGTGTTGAATGTGGTCCTTCTGGAACATGCCTGGAGAAGTCTTTCTTGGGAATACTGTGCAGCCAGGACATTCTGTTTTAAAGTTCTAATCTTACCACTGTGCATTATTTACTGTCTTAAATATAAATATTTGTTGTTTTTCTTGAAAGTTTCACTTATCTTTCCAGTAATATTGAAAGGTCAGAAAACTCAACCTATCTGTGAGAGGTGTGATTAGGTATTTCTGGCCAAGTTTTAGTTCAAGTTTCAATATGCCACATTTTTCACACAGTGAAGCTCATACCACGTTTGAACAGAGTATAGGAAAGAGGTGTCCTGTTAGGAAAGGAGATATGTGTACTCTCCTGAGTCTTGCAACAATCAGGTGAGATTTCCTGATTCCCTAGTGAGGTCAGGTTATTACGACAACAGAGCTTTCCACTAGCATGATGCAGCTCCTCCTCCACTCCATGTGGCAGTGGAAGAGTAAATGTCACGCTACCATATGTGAGGCTGTGCATTTCCAAGCACTTTCTAAACTGGTGCAGCTTGAAGCATAAAGGAAATAACTTTTTTAACAGCACATTAAATATATTAAGACATAAGGACTGTTTGTGTTCATTTGATGAAGCCCCAGCTGTGTGCCACTGGGTGTTGATGCATAGCTATCATATTTATCAGTCTACCAGCATATGAGAGTACTGATCTGGCTGATTAACATCCACAGCCTGACAATAATATAAAATAGCACTATAGCACTGCCATATTTACTTTGCAATCAGTCTGCTTTTCTGGTAGAGCACTAGAAGAGCCAAACATGGAGCAATTTACTACATGAGTTACATTGCAGGCCCACATGTGGAAAGTCTTTATTCTTTTCTCTTTGATCATTATCCAACTTCAGTCACAGCAAACATGACTCAATATGTGAAAAAAAAACCCGCTTCTAATAGAAATTATAACATATAACAGATTATATAACGAAATTTACCTCAAATGGTTTAGAAGTTGCCTAGCTACGGGATTGGAAAGGTTGAGGAACTCCCTGCTAAAGTGACAGGAAATTAAGTTGATGAGGATTTGAGGACTGAAGCTTCAAGCTCCACCTAGTGACAAAACGTAACCATTGCCTTTATAGAGAACCCCAGGGAAAGCACAGGATGCCTTGAAACGTTTTCTGAATCAGTGTTGTGCTCCTCTGTTGGCAGGGAGTAAAAACCAGAGCAAAAAGAGCCATTGCTTTAAAAAAAATTCATGCAATTAAAAAAACAACATAACACAAGCTAACTGGCAACAGACTACTTAATAACATAAACTGCTCCCCCCACACCATCTTGTCCTTTACATCAGTAGTTGGCTGTTGGGATAGTGAGATTTTGTTCACCGACTACAATGGCAACTCCAATATTGTTCCACAAGAAAGTCTTGTGAAATTCTTATTGTTTTCCTAGACATTTCGTTTTATAAATGTGCTAATATAGGTGTTTCCTCATAGCAAACAAAAGAAGAGTTTAAAGGTTTTTGAACTGCCAAATTAAGGCAAGAATGATTTGTCAGAGATGTTACAGCTAGCTTTAGAAAATAAAGGTACATTTTAGTGTATTCCTTACATTTATTTTACCTGTATAAGATGACATTCTGGGCTGCCTTGATGATCTGAAAAAAAATAAATTACACTAGATTATCTTGGTGGTTATAAATTTACTATATATTCTGTCAGTGCCAATGCTCTAATGCTTCCACAATTAATTTTAATTAATGAAAATAAAAATATGCATATTTTATTTTGCCCTAAAAATAATATTTAGTAGGCATTGAATGTTTTGATCTTTATCTTCTGTTGAATATCTGAATATTTGAGGTCTTCAAAAGTAGGCAGAATTCTTCTTGAAGAAGATAGCCTTATGATCAAGAGGAATTTGACAATGTAGATTGAATTGCTGGCTTGTCCACAGATCGCTATGTTACCTTAGGTCCAATAACGCGAGTAGTAATACATTGATATCTCCACACTTTAATAAGGGTTATTTCAGTCATAAAGTGCTTTGACATGGAGACCGCTCTCTGGAATAGATTAATTTTTTTCTGGAAGTTCCACTTTTGGTTTGGATTGCAATCAGAAAACCTAGTGCAAAAGGAAGCACTTAAGTTAATAAGACTTCTGCAAAGAACAACCTGTTTGGATGTAGATGGGGAAAGGCATTAATAATGTTTTATTCTGATTATCCTCATCAGAGTTCAGCAGTAATAGTTGACAATAAACTGAAATGATGGAGCTTCAGATATACTTGTACTTGCAAAAACATAGTTAAACTCTGTTTTCAAAACATGTAATTTGAAAGAAATGCTGACAAAAAAACCTGTGTATGTAATATCTTAAAGCCATTTACACACTAAATATTGTCACGTGCCTGTGTCTTGATTAAGGAAAAGGCTTCACAAGCAATGTATTTACGTGACAGAATAGAAGAGAATCACTTACTGGAATAGTGTTTGCTGTTAAATTCTGCCAAAGTTTCTTTTAATTTGTGGTATTTTAATTCTATTTAGGGTGGCGCCTGCTAGTGGGATCTGGCACTGAGCTACTGTACTTATGCTGTTCATTAAGGATTGCGATGTAAAGTATGGATAATTGGGAACTGATATCTTACCATGTTGGAAAAATATGCAATGCAGGTTTCAGCAACAGACTTCCACTAATATGCTAGCCTAAACTGTTTACTAGCCGGATTCTGTATATAGAAGAGGCTCTATCATGTTAGTAGTCTTTATAGCAATTTGGCTACTCTCTTAAGTTGCCTCTATCTGTGTGGATGAAGCTACTGTACTAATTCCTCTTTGTACAGATATAATTTAGATCAACAAAACATGATTTTGCAGGTTCATATTGACAGGGAGAGCAAAATAAGTTATGATGATGGCAAAAAGCACGTTAATGTTGTACAATTGTAATTGCACCGGGGTTTTTTCTTGAATAAGAGTCTTGCCAAGAAATCACAAATGAATCAGCACTGCTAGAACATACAAAAAAAAATTAGTTATACTAAGATCTAGCGTTAGGGTAAATAGCTAGGTAATGTATTTATGCAGAAGTAGGTTAAATTAAGTAGAATGGGTATTCATTCAGACCTCAACAGGAAGAGAAAGGGGTAAACACTGGAGGATCTGCCAAATGTCCCCAGAGCATCACAGGCCAGCTCTCCCTCCATCACAGCCAAGCCACAGAAGGATGTGTTGAATTCCAATGACTTATCTCCAGACCCTCTCTGACACCCATGCAGTCCCCTTACAGAGCTGACTTTCCTCTGATGGAGTTCCAATGTTCTCTCAGTGTCTCCAGGGGCTCACACAGCACTGGGCTTTCTATGTTCAGGAGGATTTATTTGTTGTGTTACCTTTTGAAAAACACAAATGCTGAGCCCAGGTCCTGCAGCAGTGTTGTAAACTGCAGAGCCCTGAATTTTAATGTAGATATTTCTTTTTACCACTTTGCTGCTTGTGCTCCAAGGCAGTAATCATATGATTAAGGCCTAGCATACAACTCTTCTCAAAGTGAAGGATGTACCTAAGTGTTTTGCTGGAGCAAGGCCAGAAATGGCGCCTCACAATTACCTGGCGTGAATCAGTACGAGTACATGTTAGTCGTGCACTCTACTTCTAGAAGGGAATCTCCCAAACTGGAGCAAGCCCAAGGGCAAGCTGGAGTCTAAAATTATTGTTCTTTTTCTTTTTTCCTGTCGAGGATATCAGAAAAAGGTCAAAGGACCTATTACAGTTCACTATTACAATTAATTTTTTGTCCCAACAGGTCTGTGGGTCTGAGGCCAGACCTGACAAACCAAGGCTAATCAGGCAGGAGAGGGCCCCTTGTTGGCCATGGAAGGCCTGACCCAGTGCGTTGACCACGACCACATCCCCCTGGGCCCATCAGAAAGTGAGGCAGGGCAGTAGCCACACTTAACAGCCACAGGGCCGATGCAGGGACTTCCCCAGTGTCCCCAGGAAGGGTCATCCCTGGCCAGCTTGCAGAAATCTGGAGCTGTTCTTTGCTGTGGCTTGAGGCATCACTGTGTGAAGGGACCTTGCAGTGTCCTTGTGTCAGCAGGATGGGCACCCTGGCCAAAGTATGGCCCAAAGTCTTTTGGCAGAGGCAGTTTTAGCACTGGAAATGTTTTAGTGGTGATTTTAGCAACTGCTTCAACTGCTGGAAAGTTTCTGTATGAGAGACTAAACTGAAAAGGAAAGGCAACAGTCCTTACATACGAAGGTTAATAGGAATATGTAAAGGGGCTAAAATCTAAACAGCTATTGAGTGCCATTTTCTGTCAAAATATTAATTTAGAGCAATATAAAGACATAAAAAAGCAAAAAAAAATGAACTATGTACTAGTCATAAGTTATGGAAGGTCTATATTCATTTGAAAGGTAAACAGACTTTTAAAACCCCTCCTAATTATACACACACTGTTACAATTAGCAGCAATGTACATTTATTTTATATTATTATTGTCAAAGATGAATTTCAGTGATATAATACTGCTCAACCCAAATCTCAAGACACTTATATAAATAAGATTATTTTCATTTTACAGAGATAGTTTAAGACAAGAATGTCTTTGTGACTTTTCTAGGAAAATACAGAAGCTCATTTCCTGTTGCCAGGGGCAAGTGCACTAAGAAATGATGGAGAAATGTGTTAGGCTAGTAGACACATCCATTTTGTACAATTCAGCTGAATCTGGCCAAGGTTTGTCAGCTTAGGTGGGGTGCCCGGCTGATGCAGCTAGCACCCAGTTGGGCTGGGGTAGTCCATCCCTCACATTTCTGGTTTCTTGTGCTGCTGGAGTGAACTCAAGTCTGGCTGTACCTAGCAAAATACACCCAAATCTGACATCCATTCCTGACTGTGAAAGCACTATGGTGGCTTTCAATTGTTCATGTGCAAAATGAATCATCAGAATTACCAAGCATGGCTGAGTATGGGACTCACACATCTTGATTTGAGGGCCCACTACAGTCAGTGCCATTTTGTACAGACTCCAAACACTGTGATTACTTTTTAATTTAGAGCTTATATGAAGTCAATATTCAAAGCCAAACACTGCAAAAAGCATTGAATGCCACATGGTATCATGTGGTTTTGATGAAACTCTCTAAACAGGACCAAGCTCACTCAAAACTTACACCAGAATTTCCTTTAAGGGTTTGCATTGGCAGCTGAGGTTTGTATTTCTGACTAACCCAAGGCCAGCCTAGTTTCAGAGGTGCTCAGAGTCTGTGAAGGAATTCTCTGAAGCTGCACTTCCAACTACCATTAATTTATTAGGAGAGCTATGACAAGGACAACAGTGGCAGTGGTGAAGTCATAAAGATTCTGCTTTATTCAATAAGACAACTTCTTATTATACCAATAGTTAGTACCTGCTCTGAGCTCAGATAAGACTGAATCTGTGAGTGCAAGTGTAGTTTTAGTCTGTGTCTGTCTCTGCTTGTCTGTTTCTCTCTCTCTCTCTCTCTTGTTTCCATGCCAAGTCTAAGACTAATCTGAACTTTTAGTATAAATCTGGTTTTCAACCACCCAGTGCTGGAGTATGGTTTAGACTTGGGGTGTTAATTTCATCTATTTGGAACAGTTATGCTTAGGAGTGAGCCATAGTGCTGTTTTAGTATGGCAGGGCAGAGGACAACTCAGGACAGGCTGCAGAGGGAGGCAATTAAAGGCCTAACGGGATTACTTTTCCCTCCTACCTTGAGGAAGGAATGATGATAGAAGCTCTAAGTGCCCTGTCTGGTAGTGCTGTTCAATTACATTTGTCTTAGTCTTCCAGTTACAGCTATTCCCCTTCCCTCTCCCTCCTTCCTCATCCCAAACCAACTCCAAACTGCCCAACAAGGGTCTAACACCTGTAGAAAGCAAGCTTTGGTTTTTTACAAGCATCAGCTGATATCCCAATGGGGACATGCACCATTAGGTGTATTCCCTTCACCCCTTCATACCCCTAAAGACTCATTCTGTGATGATGACATTGAGTTCTTGAAGCTGAAGTGTGATCTTTTGTAGCAGCCTCAGTATAAACAAAAGTGATGGTGAGCTTGCTAGAGCGTCATTGTCATCAGCAGTGGCTGGTCTGCCAGAAAGCCACTGTAAAAACCCATGACTACCATCAAGCTATTCTTAAAATAGAAAGAGATTTTGTTGATTTTCTTGTTGTTCCTTATTGGTTTTGCTTTAATCATGACCGGATGTTATGAGCATCATGTTACACTTATGTAGTTCTTGCCCTAAGCTTAGATTTCTAAATAGTAAATTGACAAAACAACATTTTTACTGCTGCCTGACAGAGAACAAGAGCCTGAAACATTGTTCATAGAGGATTTAAAGCTGCTTAAATAAGAAGCAAAACTAATTTTTAAGGTTTCTTAAGCTATATCTGATTTTCCCTAAAATTCTAGAGAACATGGTGATCTTCCTGGAATACTTTCAAGATTTGGCACTTAAATAGTTTTAAACAGTTTTTAACTGTTGTTACTGTTTTCAATTTACAGTATCAACACAAAAATTTTCTTAGAGGTTTTAAGATAGATTTCTTAGCCAGCTACATTTTGCAGATTATTTCCCACTTAGGAAATTTCATTACAGTTTGGTAAAGAACTAAAAATTTGGAAGAAAACTGAAATAAGATCAAAACGTTTTTCTTCCTCTATATATAGTACATTGGATTCTGCCCTGTGGCTGTAAGTCCATAGTACATGACTTTTCCTGATTCTTTCCAGTCCTTTGATAACACTGGGATTCAGATGTTGCTGGTAAAAGAATATATTTTATTCTCAGTGTCGCTGGTTATCTTGGGAATTTGGAAGGTACACTAAGCCCAGTGTTGCCCAGCAGGGAGACTGGAAGATTTCTTCCCTAGAAGATCACCTAAGAGTCATGGGTCATTGAAAAAAAATCAAGACAAAGATTCACAGACACCTTGAGATTAGTTTAATTATTATGTCACTTGGAAGGAGATACATAAATAGATTTTTCTCATTTAGCTGCTACGGTTACTTGGTTTTGAAGTTTTCTGCATAACCATGCAGACTCAGAACTCCTTGTTTTCAAAAGAAAACTGAGATTCTCAAGATATTTAAATTCAGAAGGTATATCTTTAGTATAAATGCCAGATATTATATAACTTTACAGTAAAGTGATGAGTCAGTGACATCATTCACATGTGTTTTAAGAATAGCAACCAAATCACAGAAAATGAGCTTCTGAAGACTATAATGCCTTAGTAGTAATTCATGATGAAAAGTTCTTAACATTTTCTTATGATTTTGGAAATCCCTTTCTTTTTTTGCACCTTTGTTCCTTTGACTTAATGCAGCAAGAGAAATGCCATTTGCTATATCTGTGTATGGGTTACAAGACTGGGCAGTAATTATATCTCCTCATGGTAAGTGGGGAGAATAAACAAAGAGGTCAGCTATGCTTCAAGTGTATGTACCACTGTAACTAGAACATTTTTCAATAATGATGATGTGAGTAGCAAAAGCAGACTTCTAAAATGCTGTAGGCCACAACCGATGTCAAATAGCTACTTTGGAAGTGTGTAGAGCTGTCTAGATTCACTGGGCAGCTGTTTTTCTTCACTGCCTTTGCCATTTCCAGTTAATTTTTTTTTTTTTTAATAAAGAAGCATCATGATATACTTTCTGGTAAGCAGAATGGTGGACATGAGAACTTTGGTAATTTTCTGTGGAAATGGCTCTCAGCCGAGCCATTTCATGCTAATAAGATTCAGACTCTCGGGAAATATTTAGAAATGCATGTGAACAAAACAGGACTCACATAGAAAAGAAACCAGATGGAAAGCTTTATCTGAAATAGGAGTTCTCTATAAGCAGTTTGCTTAGGACACCATACTCCAGGTGGGGTGTCATGGGAGTGGAGTAGAAGGGAAGGATCACTTCTCTCAACTTGTTGGTCATGTTTTGTTTGATACAGCCAAGGATAGAGTTGGCGTTCTGGGCTGGAAGCGCACCTTGCTGGGTCACTAGGGCCTCTCTCAATCCATTCTCTGCTCAGCCTGTAGTTGGGCTTGGGATTTTGTGCTTGACCTTGTTATGTGTTGTGCAGTTCACATGGGCTCACCTCACAAGCCTGTCAAGGGCTCTCTGGATGGCATCCCTTCCCTCCAGCATGTCAACCTCATCACACAACTTGGTGTCATCACCAAACTTTCTGAGGATGCATTTGATCCCAGTGTCCCTGTTGCTGATCACTAATCATGACTGATAATTTCTGCCTGAATGAAATACAATGAAGATCCAAAATTAAAACAAAACTGCATACTAAAGTATTTCACTGCTTTTGTTCTTTGCATTTGTTCTTGTTGTAGAGGTTAGCTTTTCACCACATCTTTCCTGGCACTGAAAGTGATTTCAGAAAGGTCTGGCATATACATGGTGCTTTTCTCCAAAGGTGAAATGTAGTTAGAAAAAAGTTATATCATTCTCAATTAAGTACTCCCCCCAGGTTTAAAAGTCTTCAGAAGTCTGCAGTATCCACTAAGATGCAATGGTTGAATTGTAAGTTGGTAATACAAAATAAAAAGTAAAAAATAAAATCTCTTAAGGCAAATATTAACTAGAGCCCCTTTAAGTGAGAAGGAAGTTTAGGACTCAGGTTTCTACTCCAGACTTGTCACTTTTGCTTCATTACTTATTTTTTCTCTAGAACTCCCTAAACAAAATAACAGTTCTGTGCTGATGGAATACTGAGAAATATTAGTGGAAAGGAACCACAAAAAGGTTGCATCCTAAAAATAAAAGATAGGTTAAAGTGGCTTAAAAACTGTAGTGGATTTGTGGTTGGTGACACCATGTGAATCTTTTCAGAATACAAAGTTCATATTTTAATTCTACACATTTTGAATAAAAGGTTAGTGGTGTTTAGAATGGGTAGAAAAACTCAATTATGAATGGGGATCTTTCTCATTCCTTACTAATCTGAGCATATTACATCTCGGGGGGATTTCAGAGCAAAGTGCATGCTTCACAGCCCGGGAAGCAGAGAAATGCTTTATCATATCATAGAATCATAGAA
>VZTU01012226.1:13178-40599 GCA_013400835.1 Zapornia atra
GAGCATGGTGAAGGGTCTGGAGGGGAAGTCTTAAGAGGGGAGGATGACGTCCCTTGTTTTGTTCAGCCTGGAGAAGAGGAGGCTGAGGGGAGACTTCATCACAGTCTATGGCTTTCTAATAAGGGGGAGCGAAAGGACAGGCACTGATCTCCTCTTTGGTGATCAGTGATAGAACCTGAGGGAAAGGCATGAAGCTGTGCCAGGGTAGGTTTAGGTTGGATGTTAGGAAGAGGTTCTTTACCGAGAGGGTGGTTGAGCACTGAAACAGGCTCCCAAGGGAAGTGGTCACAGCACTGAGCTTGGCTGAGTTGAAGAAGTGTCTGCATGATGCATTCAGTCCCATGCTCTGACTTGTCTGGCCCTGTGTGGAGCCAGGAGTTGGACTTGATGATCCTTATGGATCCCTTCCAACTCAGGATATTCTATGGTTCTGTGAAAAGTCAGAGGGAAAAGACTCACAAGGGTGTAATCATGGAATCATAGAATCATTAAGGTTGGAAAAGACCTCCAAGATCATCTAGTCCAACTGTCCATTTACCACCTATATCACTAACTAAACCATGTCCCTCAGTACCTCATCCAACTTTTCCTTAAACACCCTGAGGGACAGTGACTCCACCACCTCCCTGGGCAACCCATTCCAATGCCTAACAACTCATTCTGAGAAGAAATTTCTCCTAATTTCTAACCTGAACCTCCCCTGGTACAACTTGCACCCATTCCCTCTTGTCCTATTGCTGTTTATCTGCAAGAAGAGGCTGACCCCCAGCTCACCACAACCTCCTTTCAGGTAGTTGTAGAGTGCAATAACATCTCCCCTGAGTCTCCTCCAGCTGATCAGACTCAGCTCCCTCTGCCACTCCTCATCAGACTTGTGTTCCAGACCCTTCACCAGCTTCATCACACTTCTCTGGTCATGCTCCAGGGCCTCGATGTCTTTCTTGTAGTGAAGGGCCTAAAACTGAACACAGTATTTGAGGTGTGGCTTCACCAGAGCTGAATACAAGGGGATGATCACCTCCCAGGTCCTGTTGGCTACATTATTCCTGATACCAGCTAGGTTGCTGTTGGCCTTCTTGGCCACCTAGGCAAACTGCTGGCTGGGTTCAGGCAAGTGTCAACCAACACCCCCAGATCCTTTTCCTCTGTACAGCTTTCCAGCCACCCTGACCCAAGCCTGTAGCACTGACTGGGGCTGTTATGACCAAAGTACAGGAGGTGATGATATGGTATTGCACAAATATAATAAAGTGATATGGTATGGTAGAAATATGATGAGGGGAGAATCAGAAAATGCACCTTCTGAAGCTGCTAAGTATTTGATGTGGCTTCCATAAGCCTTTAATTTTTACAGAGTTCTCAAATCATAGAGCAGAAAGACTTTCCAGTTCCCCTTTCCATTATTTTTCTAGGAACTGTTTCTTTCAGCATCCTCAGATCACTGCCTTACAGATTCTTTGGCAAGAACAACTACCATTATTCAAAGGACTCTCTCTTAGACTTTTGATTATTTTGTGATTGTTTATTAATCCTGTACTTTTATAATTTTATTTTTGCAATTTCATATCATCTTCCCTTTCCTCTTCAAAATTTTCTTGACTGTTCAATATGTAGTGCAACCACATAACCGCAAGAATATCTGCTGGTGTAGTTAATTTCTCACTACTAAGCCAAGTGACATATACTAAGTGACTGTTTTTTAAAAGAAACTTTTTTTAAAGAAGTTTTCTATAACTTCTCTGTTAATTTGTTCCAGTATTTGTCCTCCTGTACTGTTGTTTTTTTCTGTATATTTGGTCAGATATTTGAATTTGTATCTGTTACTTATTGTTCTGTGCATCTCCAAGTCCAGCCATGTCTTCCTGATACTTTCCAGTAGGTGGATATAGACAGGGGAAAAAAAAAAAAAAAATTACCCTTAGCTTTCTCCAGGCTGAAACAAAAAACCCCCACATTTCTCAGCTTCTACTCACAGGTGTCTCTTCTGGACTCACTCCAGTATGTTAACATCCTTCTTGTACTCCATGCCCCTGATACAGTCCCAAAGGGAAAAATGCCAGAGGGGAAGCACTGTAGACCGGCTTTTATCTAGTCATGCTGAGTCTGTACTTGTGCACAGGGCTATTCTTTACAGATTTAGTACTAAAATTCCTGAGGTTCATCTTAGCCCATTTCTCCACCATCTGAGGTCCATCTGAAAAACAACTCTGCCCTACAGCATATCTACCAGCCTCTCAATTTGGTATAATCTATGAACCTGCTGAGTGCACTCCTTACCATTGTACAGGTCATTTTTAAGACTGGCAAACAGTTGTGGCCTTTCTGTAAGTTGGTGAGTAGTCATCTGCCAGCTGAATTTTATGTCACTGATTACAGACTTTTGAAAAAGACAGTGTAAGCGGTTGATTACACACACAAAGACCATAGTCATGATCACCAACCTTTTCTTCTTTACACAAATGCTTGATCCAGGCTTAGCTTGCTTTGATGCCTTTCCTGATGAGTCCTACTCTGCCTCAACTGCTCCCAGGGCACTAGACCTGTCTTGAAGTTGCAGATCTACAGGTATAAATGGTCTATAGATCAAGCCCTAGGAAGACTGCTGTTGCCTGAAGTCATGCTTTCCCAGTCTCCTGCAGCTTGACAGTTTTCATCTATTGTTCTTTTAAGTGTAGTATCTAGCTGACCTTCTTTTCCTATTTCACATAGCTTAGGCTTTTTTCTTTTCAGAGTCTCTGAGAAGACCCTGCCAATCTCCTCTCTGCCCTCCCTTAATGTCTCCTAGTCTCCATGCACTGCTGCACCAGCAACTGCTAGGTCTCTGTTAGCCGCACTCCAACCTGACAATTGCATGGCTAGCACCAGCAAAAAAAGTGCTTGGGTCTCTTCATGCAATTCAGCTGCAGCCGGGGGCACACAGTGCCCATACTAGGAAGCAGCCAACAGAAGCCTCCAGTTAGCTGATAGAAGCAAAAGTCTCCAGAAGACATTCTTCCCTAGCAGTGGTAAGCCACCAGAAAGAGCTGGTTGCCAGAAAGAGCTCTCGAAAGAAGATGGGAACTGTAGCAGTAACAGCTCGTTCCTGCTGCTGTGCTTTGGGAATTGTGTTAGTCCTATAGTTGAATTTTCATTGTCCTTTTGTATTTTTTTCATACTGTCAGTTTACTTTCATCAGATGGAAGAGAGGAAAGAAATCCCTTTACTGTGAAGTGAGCAATAGCTCACTGCTGGAAAGGCTTTACCACCTTTGGTAAAGGTTAAACCTGAAACTTGAATCTGCAACAGGCAGCATATGGACTGAGACTGAGTTTTTTGCAGTGTAGTAGCTGCTCTGCAGCAGGCTGTAGGAAGAACCAAACAAGATCTAAGGACATGAATATTCAAATGCCTTCATTGCAACAACAGTGACATGCATCAGCCTGTATTTCTCTCTTCATATATGGTTTCACAATCAGTGACTCACTTGTGGTTGAGGTGTGAATCCATTTGTTCTTGTCAGTTCCAGATTTTCCTTTCTGAATGAAGTTTACGTATTGATGAATAGTGGTTTTTTGATTTTAAAGACATTGAACTAAAAAAACCCAGGTTATTTCTTTGAATGAACCTTCATTTTCTCTGCAGCTCAAACCCTGCTGTAGTTTGTTGGGATTTTAACAATCTAATTAATAAACATAATTTAGATGTTAAAAATATTCCTTTAGAATCTGTAATGGCTAACTCTAATTTTCTTTACAAAAGGAAGGCAGACTACATTCCCATAGAAAAGGAAAACAAGGTATCGAAGCCATGTATTTGTAAGCTGCTAACAGATGTATTGAAAACAGCATGCTATTTAACACAGACATACGCAGAATCTTTACAACCCAGAAACTGGAATTGCTTATATTATAAGCAAACATTCCAATAAACGAAGCAGAGGAAAATATTAACATTAATGTACCTTTATTTTATCTCAGACCTTAAGCAGATTCAGGAGAGACTTTATGACTGGCATCTCTGTAACTTCAGATGAATCTTGCTCAGCCTATCCCCATGTTCTAGCATTCCTTCTCATTCTGATTTCATGCATCAGTAAACTCTGAATGATCCATGACTTGGAGCACACCATGCACTGATTTTGCTCTGACAACATTGTAATGGGAATTATGATAGTTATAACATTATTTTCCTAGGTAAAACAAGAGAAGCAAAAGATTCTCTGTGTTTACATTGTCTGGGTTATATGGCAGCAGAGAGGCTGTTTTTCACTGTGAGTTCTTGGCTTTAATGGCAATAAGCAACAAATGGCAACTTTATCTCTGCAGTAGATATGCCTCAGATGGAAAGTAGTGTTTGTGGGACTTAAAATTCCTAGTACATCAAGAGCTAACTGCTGCATTCAGAAAGGTATATCAGTTGAAGTTTTTATCACAATATTCCCTTTAGTGGTGATTCATTTTGTCGTGAATCAATTTTTCAACTCTTCTTTGCTTTCACATGCAAGGCACGGAGCATTATTGTCATTGTGGTGTTGTGTTTTGTTTGGGGGTTTTATTCTATGCCCCTTTTCGGGATCAAGGCCAATACATTAGTTCTTTGTTGTCCACTGAATACCCACTCAGGGATATCGCACATTGTCTTTGATATTCCATTAGCACACATCAATTTCTAAACTCTCACATCAGCTTGAAAGACTCATGAGATTCAGACTGTTGAATTTAAGCACATGTGTTTCTTCCTTTAAGACATAATTCCTGCTTGGTATTTGACTTCTGCATTATGGCTCATCAGGACTTTCATGTGACACTCAGAGAAAACATATACCCGAAAGCGGAATCCGGATTTTGTATTGAAGAGAATCCCTTGTGTCCAATACAACTTATAAAAAGAAATACTTGCAACTACAGCAGTAAATAAATCATTATTTATTAAAATTCATTTATTCCTTAGCAAGGGCTTTCCTGTTCTGTTGAATGCATTTTCCCCTATATATTAATAAATAAATAGTCACTGCATAAACATAATATTAAAGTGAACTAATTCAGACACCTCCAACAGGACCCCAGAGTGTAGAGAATTATGTAATAAACCTTGACTGTACATAAGTCAGATAATAAAACTGGGAAGACTTCTTTCGTAGATCATATCCTGAATTTTTAAATGTTTAATTCTCTAGTTGGGCAATTCTAATTTAACCCCTGTCTATTATTTTTTGCTAGTAAATGTTGATTTTTGTGAGGTTTTTTTAAATGTAGATATTTCACTTTCAGTAATGGAGTACCATTTCAGGAAATAAGACATAAAAATAAAAAAGACTTCTACTAGGTCATTGGTATTAAACTTGTCTACAACTCCAGGTGTTACTATGGCCCTTCCTTCATGAGATCTGTGTTGCATTTACTGTACTACTGTTCGTACAGTTTTGTCAATACATAAAAAGCATATTGCCTATATTCAAGGCTTGAACTTGTGGAACCACATTCTCACCCTGTCACCCATTTGGTCTCAAAATATCTAATTGCACAAATGACCTAGCAACTGGTAGCTCTGCCTTGCTGGTAGCTCCTCTCCAGGTTACTGCAGAGAGGAAATCCTATTCCCCTTTTCATCTTAACAGTTTTGTAAATACACAAAACAGATGTTTCTGTTTGCCTCGATGTATCACCTGACTCCTTTTTCAGAGGACCAGTCTGCAGTTGCTTTTCTTTCCATAGACAGTATGTTTCTCTTCAGGCATGTTACTTAGCCATATGTGTGGTTAACTTCTCAGCAATGTGAGATCAGCTGAGAAAAGCCGGATAGCTTTGGGTATTCTCTCCTGTACCCTGAGGGCTCTTCTATTCAGAGTAACACTCATTGTTATACTTTGATTCATTCAATTCAACATGAATTTAAGGACATTAAGAAAGAAAGTACTGTAGACTTAATTTTGTCTCCCTTTTAAATGACCCAAATAGCTGGTTTTTTCTCCCCACTTTAGATCCTTATGCAATGCATCATTTAGTTCTCAGTGTGTTGCAAAACATAATTTAGCATTCTGTATATTCCCTATTCTCTCCATCATAGCCTCTTTTTCCAAATTGTGTGATAATTTTCAAACTGTTTATTTGTCAAATTAATTCTAAAGCCCTTTTCCACAAGTAAGTTTTTCCCTTTGCTTGAGATTCAAATTCCTTAGAATTTTTGCACCTCTGACAACAAAACTTAAGGTCAGGTGTTTTGTCTAGCAAGCATCTGTTCAGGGCTTCATCTCTAGTCAAGTGACTGATCTTCTGCCTTCACTCCCAGATCCTGTATCCAAAATGATCAGGACAGTGAAAAAGTTTGTTGAAACAAGATTCCGTTGTCCATCATGTTCAGGATTAACTGCATAAAGTGTTACTACTATTCATTATTAAATGCACACCTTATTGTCTTGTTGAATCCATACTTTAGTGTCCAACTGTGACATTATTTTGTAGGAAGCATTTGTTTGCTAATACTTGGAAGAGTATCTGAATCTTCCTGCAAGTGTTTCAGACTTCGTGACTTCTTTAATTGATCACACTGAAAGAAATGAGCTCTGACAAGTTTATTATTTTGAATATCATCACTAATATTAATTAATATAATTAAGGATTATCAGACTGTAACATGGACTTCCCTCTGTTCAGGGCTTCCCAGTCATTCTTAAAGTACCAATCTACACTATGTTGTGAAGGCAGTAATGAAAAGTCATCCCTTACTACAGCAAGGAGGCTGTGGACAGACATACTGCCCCATCAGCCCCATCTGGGAAGTTCTTGGGTAATAAAACATCTGGAGGGTAGACTGGAAAAGGATTTGAAGGGAAGGATACTCTGAACAGACATAAATAGGTTAAAGTTTTGCTTAAGATTTTTGTGAAAGCTAAAAGAAAGTCAGACACATGGCTTCCTAAGGTAGAGGAAAGGTGCCTTAAAAAAGGGAAATGTACTCTAAAGCTCTTGATTCTGGTCTTAAGAAGCATCCAGTTTCTTTTCTCCTTAAATGTTGAGGACGGGAACTTTTTATTCTGGATTGTGGCTTAATGCTCTTTAGTACTACGTTGAAACCTTGCTAAGAAAAAAGAAACACCTGCCACACTTTTAATGCACATTCTGGAAGCTTAAAAATTTCTCTGCAGCTGCTATTGTTCTCATAGCAGGGTGATTGAAAAAATTAATATCGATGCCCCAGGTTCTTAACAGCGCTCTGTGGAGCTCTGTGCTAGATTGCCCTGTGGCATTATTATCCATGTACTGTTAAGCTGGATTCTGCACTTAGCAAGTGGAGGATTTTATCAATAGGAAGGATGCTACACAAGGGACTCTGTGGATAGGCATTAAACTTACTGAAGCAACTAAAAGCAGTCTCAAGGAGTCTTGACAAATTATAAGCTGCTGATCTTGTCACATTCTTAGCAGTAAACTGACCGTGAGCAAAGAACTGCCATCAGAGAAAGCCAAAATGAGAAACAGTTAATGTACTGCAAGCTGGCACCTTTTTCATTCTGTAGGAAATACCAGTTTGCCGTTAAAAGATTCATAGGCTGATCCCAAAATGTCTGACTGAATATTATCAAAGCTGATTATTTTTAGTGTTTAAAACTATCCCAGTGTATTTCTGTCCTAGGTCTGTGTACAGAAAAAAATGTTATATTTCAATGAATACAAATTATTCAAAGTCATGAGAGAAAGATCAAAGAAAGTGAAAAACTTAATTCAAGTAAAATCAGAGGATCGCAGATGTTGAACAGCCACCCTGCTTGTCGCATCACAGGTTCATTAGTTTTTAGCCAAAAGGTATCAGAGCGTAACCTGACTGATCTATACATAGACCTTTAATTTCTACTATCATCTGCATTGAGATCAAATTTCATAAAAGACTATTTCATAATCCAAACAAAGGCAGGAAATTGTGTGGAAAGGAATAAATAAAATGGCAATTGTTCTCTCCCAATTTTTAATTTGTAATAAAGATTCAGCTACCAAAAAAAGTGCAAATATAAAGCTTGATATGAATGTTGTCTTAACATCCCTTGTGCTAGGCACTGCTCAAGCATGTGCAGTTCCCAGATGAGGGTGCAAGTTGGTACAACAAATGATGCTTGTGTAGCTGGTTACATTCTTTGTGAAAGAAATGCAATTCATTATTCAAATTCCAGAAGTCAAGATGAAACGCTTATGTTTTCCATGTAGAAGAGTTGTCATTGGCAGTTTGACCCAGGACATGTTGCTTGTCATGAGACACAAACACAGCATAATAAAACACTTTGAAATATTATTAGTGGTTTTACTGAGACTGATATTCAGTATGACATGTGCAAACACTAGAAATATTTTCTCTGACACATGCTGAAGCTCTTGTCAGATCCTCTTTAAAAGCTAAATACTGTCCATAAAAAAGTGTAGGATTTGATATATGCTTTTGCAGTGAGATAATGTAAGTGCATTTCTTGGTCAAATGTATAACCCAGAAAAAGTATATCTTAATCTAATTTGGAAACCTTCATCTAGACTCTAATTTTCTACTACAGGAGAAAAATTGCTTATGCTTGTTTATAAATAGCAGCTTGAAAAACTGTACACTTAATTAAATGTCCAGTGACTGATCTGATCACACTGGTATGTCTTCATAGTTTGTGATTTATAGAGAGGCAAAGGGTCATGGGAGCCATTTACCACATTAATGGTGATATATGAGAACAGCCATTTTAGTCTGCAACATTTTATTAAAAATCTTCTGGCTCAGGTTGAAACTACAATGCAGGTTTATTATCTATATACCTCCATGTGGGTTGTTTCTGAAAAACAATAAGAAGCTTTGATTTGATGGACAAGATCTGGGGCCAAATTATGCCCTGAGAAACAGGTGGTGTGTGAATGGGAGCTATGTGAAACAAGCTAGCAGAAAAATGAGGCTGTAACTCAGACTGTGTGGTACCCAGGATGCAGTCATATAACGTTTCCTCTTTCAAACCAGAAACCTAGAAGCAAATAAACCTCATAGATGTTTTACAGTACACAAACCCCCAGACTGTCCAGAATCATGTCCCCAGTCACAAGGTTCCATGTATTTTGTGTCTCCACTAAAACATTTCAGCAAGACTGTCTACTGGCTGGTGCTTTATAATGCCGAGTTCTTAGTCTTCCCTTCCTCCTCTCTTTTACAGATTTTTCGCATTCTCAGCTGTCTTCCCTTTGTTTTACAAGTGTATGTGTTTTTACTTAACTTACTTGAAAAGCCAGTTCAAAAGCCAGGGCCTTGATTTGTAGCACAGGTAGCTAAAGAAATGCACTGCTAATAGCTTCTTGACTCAACTTACAGGGTTTTTTGCTCTCTTTTTACAATGTTATCGTCTCACCCCTTCTCCTCTTCAAGATAGAATACGTAGCTAAATTTATTGACACTTCTGTCAGGCAGAAAGGTCTGCATGCTTAATGTATCACAAAGGAAAAGCCAGAGTGAGTTTACAGACCTGGACCATCCCTGCATGCAATTCAGAAACACATCACATTTCTATACTGCTGTGAGATGCTTTCATGTACATTGGGGGTGTTGCAGCTAGTGCCATCTCATTTTCTCTTACTCCAGCGTCCACTTCTCACCCTTTGCTCCTGTACTGGTCACCACAACTCATGAGGGTGTTTTTGTTAGCACAGGAGCTGCCATGCCTGACTATAGTGTTGCCTCACACTCCATGTTGGGCAAAACAGCCTTTTCTCACCAGAAACTGACTTAAACCAGTATTTACCAGCTCAAAAGACAGGTTGTTTTTCTAATGCTTCATTCAGCCAAAGACCCATCCAAGGCTAGTGATGTGAGTTGTCCCCTGGTATGCTTATTTCTGTCTGCTCCCTGCAGGACAAGAGAAACAGACACATAGCTTAGGCAAGATCCAGCACTTTTAAACAGCTGAGATAAGACAAATCCCATCTTCAAGACCTCGCCACCAAATACAGTTCACTGTGAGAATAAATCTACATATAGTCTATAGAGCACAGACCTAAGATATTTCTATTTGAAGAGCATTCCAAATTGTAGTGACTTTCCTGCCCAATGACTCAAATAGACCTTCACTTTCATGGCTGTAAGCTTACAGAATGAGATTTATTCGTTCCCTAGTACTATGTTCTTCATGCTGCTGTATTTATAGCAGAGTGCATACACTTTGCTTTTCATCTCTTTCTCGCTTCTGTCTTCCTGGAATTTTATTTGCTCTTCATTTATCTTTTTTTAGTTACAATTTAAGTTTTAATTTAGCTTTGGAGAAAGGAACAATCTGATGCATCGGATGTTCAGACAGATCTTTGAAACGTTGGAAACTGATGTATTTCACTAACACTTTTAGTTTAGAAAGCCTCCCATTGCAGTGCAAACACTGCTGTGACTTGTGTCGTGTATTGCAACTTCATTGACCTTGAATTGTTGTGGGTGTAGGAGCTGACTTTGTCCAATTCTTCTTCAAAGATTTAAGAAAACATGCCACATTGTTTTCATTATTGGACTTCTATGGTTTTGTAGGGATTTTTATAGAACAGCAGTATTAATGAAAAAGAATAATATTGAAAATTTTCATACCTATTTGCATGGTATTACTTTTATATATAGTTTCTAACATCTGTTATCCTTAAATATTTATTCAGACTTTTTTTTTTTTAATTTACTCACAGAATCATACAAGTGATTTGCACGTATAAATCAGTATATTGACTTACCTGCACTGAAGCTTCTGCTGTGCAATACAGAATTCAGGTTATTTTAATGTCTGTCAGCTGTTTTATCTGTAATTGTAAACACAAAGCATAAACATCAGATAAAACAAAGTCATTTGGTATAAAACCCTTTCTAAAAATTAACCACAGTTTTAATGTAGTTTGAGAAGAGACCTTCAAACAGGTCCACCTGTTTGACTTCCACCACTGTAGAAATTTCTGACATTTATTGTCCAATACTTTTCAACATTTCTTTATAAACAAAATACTTCTTTATTTTCACTTTATTTTCTGCTTTTTCTCATTCATAGCAGATAGTTAATGCCTGATTTATAGCAATTTATTTTAATTAATTCTGGACACCTGCAACCTGTAATTGATTTGGCACTGATATAAATTTCCTGACTCCAATCCAGCTATTACATTGCTTTCAATCATATTCAACTTCTCCTTTGGATATGGGGATGTGCCTTAGTATGGAATTAATGGGTTTTGTTGTTATTGTTTTAACTTCTTTTTGGTTTATTTCTTTCCTTTTGTTAATTCTAAGAACTACATATAACCACAAGATAAAACTGTGCTAAAAATCTGCCCAACAATTACTGTAGGTAAGCAGGAATTTAATATCTACAGATTGAGAGTGTAAATACATTTATTTAAGTTTATGTATTCTAATTTGGAGATTGTTTTTCTTCTAGGTACTCAAATTTATCAACAAAGAATAACAGGATGTTGTACTTAAAAGCAAAAATATCTTTCAACTCATAATGTCTTTCATTTCAAATTATATTTGTTAAACTGAGAATATTCTGGTGGCATTGCTACTTTCTTACAGCTGTCTTCAAGTTCCCTCCTATGTTACCAGATTCAGGCTCAATATGGTTAATTTCCTCATTTTTCTAAATCAAAAATTATAGAAGTATTTCTAGGATGTTGAGCTACACGGTACTCTTCTTTAGTGTAGAAAAACAATACTGTGACCCTCATTTGGAGTAAGGAGGATAAGGTGTATAAGATCACTGACTTGAACTATTACTGGAGGAGCACATAGCAGGAATCATCTGATACCTCTGCCAACCACATTAAGGAGAACAACCAGAAAATAGAGAACTCAATCAGTGTCACAAAGTTGTTTTATAAGCAGTTTAACCCTTAAGCTACTGAATCTCCTCTTACATGGTATATCCAGGAATATAGGAAGCAAAACAGTAATTTCCATTAAAAACCTTGAGAGATAAGAAATCCTCATCCACATGTATTACATTGTGAAATATCTGCAATAAAAGTGTCTCAGTCACAAGGAATGTTTTATTTACTATTGGAGGTAAATACTGGGGTATTTATTATGGGATACATATGATTTAAGTATATCCTATATATACACTATACTTTAATTTGCAAGTGATAACATTTACAGTAGCTATGCATAATAAATACACAGTAATTTATACATTTTAGAATTTATATACATATACAAGCTATTATACGTGTCTAATCATGGGGTTTACTTCCTGTTACTATAAAAGAGGAGATAGATGTGCTATCCAAATACCAAATGCTAGATACCATCAAGATTTCTTTTTTCTTTTTTTTTTCTGTATAGTTGAATGAACAGTACACAACAGATACAGAATAACTGTCAAACTATTTCAGACAATCTCATGCCCTTTTACTTGTCTTCACAGCTTATTTTACACTGATTATAGAGAACAGCTCTTAAACTGAAACAAATAGAAGAGGTTAATGAAACAGGTATGCACATCAGGTATTGCTGACATGCTCTGTGCCAGTTAGAAAACAACTTCCCATGGCAAGAATCCTTGAGATGATTGATAATTACAGGAGGGGGAACAGGTATGTGTCTTTCTTTTACTTTCAGGGATTCTGCCACAGGAAGTCAACTTAAATTCAGGAACAGATCTCCAGCAAAGGACAGATGTCAACTCACTGTGTTTCCATGTCTCTCTCACTATTTTTGGCTATTTTTTGGAACCTTTTCACTGCTTCTTGTTCAGCACATATCATATCCCAAGGTTTTGGTTAGGTAATCATCTGAAAGAGTCTTAATTATTTTGATTTTTACATAAAGCATTCTTAAACTTTCACTGTGAGTCGCTGTCTCTTTGGGGATTAAAACATAAATCTTCAAGGACTGCTGTTCCCCTAAGTAACTTAACTCTTTGGATTCCTCATCTTGACTAGTGGGATTGGAATGATATTTCTAATATACTCTGCAAAGACGTTCAGGACTAATCATTTGTGGAATCAGAATATTATTTAGGTTGCAAGGGACCTTGGAAGGTCACACTAGCCCTCGACTCTCCTGATAAAAGTGAAGCAAACACTCGATCCGATCTGTCTGTCACAGGGCTTTTGTTTACTTTTGAAAATTACTTTTCAACAAATAATAAAATTAACAGCAATCATTTTTTAAGGAAATATAAAAGTGTGACTTCATGTTCCCACAATGAATTTGGGGAGAGAGCATCATCCAAATAAATAATAAAACATATTTTAGAATTTTACTAGCGTCCCTATATCTAGTGCAAACAAGAACTTATATCTACCTAGCACAGAACAGATTAATTTTATTTTTTATTGACCAAAATATGAAAAGGTTTCATAGAATCATAGGGGTTGGAAGGGACCTCAAGAGATCATTGGGTTCAACCTCCCTGCCAAAGCAGGCTCCCTAGCTCATATTGCACAGATAGGCGTCCAGACAGGTCTTGGATATCTCCAGAGAAGGAGACTCCACCACCTCCCTGGGCAGCCTGTCCCAGGGCTCTGTCATCCTCACTGTGTAAAAGTTCTTCGGCATGTTGGTGCAGAACTTCCTATGCTCCAATATGCAGCCCCTTGTCTTGTCTCCACAGACCACTGAAAAGGGGCCAGCCATTTCCCCCTGCATCCCATACTTAGGATATTTATAGAAATTAATAAGGTCCCCCCTTAGTCTTCTTTTCTCTAGACTGAACAGTCCCAGCTCACTCAGCCTTTCCTCACTGGGGAGATGCTCCAGGCCCTTAATCATCTTTGTAGCCCTTCTCTGGACTCTCTCCAGGAGGTCCCTGTCTTGTTTATACCAGGGAGCCCAGAACTGGACACAATACTCCAGGTGGGGCCTGACCAGGGCAGAGCAGAGGGGGAGGATCACCTCCTTCAACCTGCTGGCCACACTCCTCCTGATGCACCCCAGGATCCCATTGGCTCTCTTAGCCACCAGGGCACACTGCTGGCTCATGGCCAACCTGTCATCTACTAGGACCCCCAGGTCCTTCTCCACTGAGCTCTTCTCCAGCAGGTCATTCCCCCCAGCCTGTACTGATTCAAACAGTTATTATTTCCCAGATGCAAGACTCTACACTTGCTTTTGTTGAACCTCATTTGGTTTCTCCTTGCCCAGCTCTCCAGCCTGTCCAGGTCTCGCTGGATGGCAGCGCAGTGTTCCTGCATGTCAGCCACTCCTCCCAGCCTTGTATCATCGTTGTACTTGCTGAGGGTTGGTGCTATTCCCTCAAAAGTTTATGACATTATGGTATTTTGAGCTTGATAAAAACTATTGAAACTTTATATTTAAATTACTTTTTTTTTTTAAAATTTCAACTTAAAGTTATTTATTTTCAAGTGATTTGAATGTTTCTAGTGCAACTTTATACCAGGATGTGTGGAAAAAAACCAAGCCTGTGTTCCTGAATTATAAGACAAGTCCATGTTTAATGATTTTTTTAAAACTTGTGCAGAAAATAAAATTATATCCAAGCAGATTTTAAAATTGTCTATCATGAAATCATGCAGAATACTACTGAAATAGAGGGCTTTGTTCTGGTGTCTCACTGACTGGGGAGACCTTATCACCACCTACAATTACCTGAAAGGAGGGTGTAGAGAGGTGGGCAATGGTCTCTTCAGCTAAGTAACCGGAGATAGGACAAGGGGAAATGGCACAAAGCTGTGCCAGGGCAGGTTCAGATTAGGAAAAAAATTTTCACTGAAAGAGTTGTCAGGATGTGGAACAGGCTACCCAGGGAGGGGGTTGAGTCACCGACCCTGGATGTGTTTAAAAAGGGGTAGATAAGGTACTTAGGGATATGGTTTAGCTTAGGACGGGAACGGTTGGACTTGATCTTAAAGGTCTTTTCCAATCTAGTCATTCTGTGTTTCTGTGACTATATGACTGTGTCATTGGCCCTTATTTGTGAGTTAATATGCTGGGATTGTTCCTGCCTGATTTTATCGAAGTTATAATAAGAACTGTAAAGGCAGGAAATCTGTCCATTCATTTATCTTCTGAAAAGGGCACAATCTCCTTCTGTAGCTTGTGAATCCTGAACTGTTATGAATTATTACAACAGTCTTATTAGAAAACAATATTGGACATTCAAAGTATCAGCATTCCTGAGGCAAAAATCCTTACATTTTCTGTTTCTTATATTGTTGACAACTGGTGTTGCCTTCCAAGTGCAATGTTGTTATGGTTACTAGTTGATTTATTCTTTTTCCCTGATTATCCTTTCCTATCTTTCCTAGCCTGGAAATAACATGACCAAAATTTCTTGTTTTGTCCTCTGACCCTCTTGTAAAAGGCCACTGCACAGCATGTTCCAGAGCAGTACTCTCATGCCACTTCAGTACATTTCTCAGGGCAAGCGAACAAGTTAAGTCTTAAGTTTTGTCTGGATGGTTTTCCCATGGTTCATTATCTCCCCTGGTGCCTTTGACCGATGGGGGATTTCCCATGTGTGGTGAACCTGTAGGCAGCTCTTACTCTTACAAACACTGAAAACTGCATTAATCTTCATGCATTTGATGTTTCCACTTCAGCTTATACTGAGAGAAGCCAAATATGTCTGTGAACCCTGCCTCTTCCTCTCATACAGTGCTCACATATCTTAATGATCTCTGAAAAACAAAAAAGCTTTCAAGTGTCAAGAAAAATACTTTGCTCCTGAACAGCACGGTTCAGCAACAGTGTAGATGGAGTGACATCTGAACCCATCATGGCCTGTCATGTATGACCAAGAGAAAAATTTATATCTGTGAATAAGTGCTCACATTTTCACACTGGCATGGATGCAAATACACATAAAGGCAATAGACTTTTCAATAGTTCCCAGTGCTTGTGTAGAAATAACTGTATATGCCAACTGCTTTGGGACACTGATCACAACTAACTTTAAAATAAATGTGTTCACAGCTGTAAATGAAACATGATTCAACTTGATTTTTTTTATAAAAAACACCCTAAATGGAAACTGTAACATAAATGTACATTCATTGCTTCTCTGTCATTTCCACACGAAAGAAAAATCATGTCTTACCAAAACTGGTCATACTGCTGTCACCAACAGAAGTCATACTTTAACAGAAACAGTATCACAGTGATTTACTATCCCTGTCTGTATGTTGCCTACAATTATGTTAAAATAGTTGATTTTAAAAAAAAAAAATCAGAATTTATCTAAAGTTCTGTGTACAAATGCAGTTTAACTTTGCTTTTTTATTTTTATTTTTATTTTACAAGGGCAGAAATTCTTAGCATCTTCTTCCTCTTGGTGTTGTTAATACCTTTGTCATCTTCTAAAGTTATTTTTTAAGACATCAAGTAAGAACACAGTATATGCTATATATTCTAGCTTTGCTTTCCTGCTTTTTATTTTCTGCTTTTCCTCATGTCAGTGATGAATTGTGCCAAAGATGGTAGTGATAGAAAAAAAGTAGAAAAAGTATATATAGTACATGATGAATACTACCAAATGATGGACACAATCAAATTACATATAATAAATAGAGATAACTGGAAAAGGGGACATGTATATCCTGAAACTATCAATTTCCCAATACCTTAAAGTTCCTTGATGAACAAAACAATGCTGTCAACTGTTTTTTTTAATCAATAAAATCCTTCTTGCCAAGTAAATATAGTACTTTTAAAATGCTTTCTGTTTAAAGGCTTTCTTTTTTTTTTGGTCTATAATCTGCAGTATCAGATAGTAACTTCTTGTTGGCCTGGATTGTCAATGAGGTTAGGGTCTTTTATCTATTTTAGTCCTAAACAAAGTCCCTTTGGAAGACAAAGCAAATATATGTAAAAAGGCCATATTCCATTAAATAGCTTTCCAGTTCTACATCTCCTGCCTATACATGTTTTTGTTTCAATCAGAAGATAAGCAGTTTATTTCACTGAGATCAGAATTAAATATGTTCATGAATACCTGAATGTATCTTGCCTTTCCATTAAATGTTGTACATCTGTTTATTCTATATAACTAAATATTAGATGGAGAAAAATTGCACATTCAGCAAATTTTAAAATAGAATACATTTATGAAAGAAGACAAAACATGCTGACATAAAATATAGTTACTGTGTTCTGTTTTGTACTGGGATTCACTGCAAAGAGAAGTAGAACAGAGCTTTTATCAGCTCAGTCCAGATCTGGTTTTCTGGCAATTCAAAACATCTAACAAATCTTGTGTGCTCTACTTTGTAATATACTGAATAAGCTATTTGCTATACAGGTAGATGTCAGCTATTCAAGGAATTATAATTTCTTCTACATCAGGACAGGTTCTACAATAGCTCAATATGTTCTGCATTGTAACTCTGGTGGCAATGGACAGACAAGAGTGATCTTCTACATTCATAAAAATATGAAAGAAGCAACTTGTCTTTCTGCATGCTTCACATGACTTTCAAAGGATGATCCATTTCAAACAGCAACCTGCATTGTTGGGATAATGTCCCTTTAAGCAGTAAATAGTCTTAAATTTCTTCTGTCATGAAGTCTGTTGCTGGATGCAGTATAACATCTAGTAGCAGCCAACCATATGATCCTTTAGCTGTGTTAGAAAGAAATGCCAAAAAAGAACACAATATGTGAATATTTCTTCATTTTATAAAAAGTAAAACAGGAAGGGGCAGCTAAATAGTCTAATTGAATTTCTTTACACCTAAGATCTTCCTAATTTCCTGTCAAATACCGTGTTTGGTTATAACATGTCTTCTTTGATAGAGGAACCTAGGTTTAATACAAATGCACAGAAAGAGAGGGAACTGGCTCTTCCCTTGGTAGTTTTGGGGATTTTCTTCCAGCAATTCTCCCAGTTTGAAATATATCCTAATTTTAATTTGTTTGTCTGTAACTTCCTGGTGTTTGCACTACTAATTATTTTCCCTTTCAGATTATGAAGCCTTTTGGGACCTAGCAATCACTTCCTGTAAAACTGTTTAAAATAACCAAGTAGATAGAACTCTAAGTTTTTCAATATATAATTCTTTCCCCAGATCTTGATTCATTTCAACTATATTTTTGCTGAATTATTTTTTCTAAATTGTCTTTTTACAATATATATGTAGAATCATTAAATTCATGCAGTACTCCAGTGTCCTCATAAATGACACCTGTCAAAGTAAAATTGCCACTCTCTTCTTTCTCTGCCTAAATATACTGCTAGTCCAAAACCAGTTACTGAAATTCAGAAGTAAGTAAAGAATTAATCATCCTTTTGGAAGAGGCCTGAATTCTGCAGCAATGGTATAATCCAAATTCCGACTTGTTTTGTTCAAGATAGGGAAATGCTGTACTTCCAACTTCTCTAGCAAACTCCTGGCTACTCTTTAGGGCTTGGAACATAGTGTCACAGATGATTGCTGTCCGAATGATAATGGAGGGATACATGAGGCTGTACATGGATATATGATGTAGGAGAGAACACCATGCACTGGTGAGTGATATTAACAGCTTAGGGCTGTTAATCAAAATTATTTAATTATCCTAGTTTATTTTTCTTAAATAATCATGCCCTCTAAGCAGGGGGAAAACAACCAACCAACCAACAAATGAACAAACAAAAAACTGAAAGAAAACCCCCAGACACAAGCTTTGACATATTACAAAACCACAGAGCACACTTTTAAGTATTGTATTGTGTTCATATGTCACTGGGGTTGTCTTGACGCTTGTCAAATAAGGATGGAATAAGATACCAGTAAAATGCATTAGCCATGCTCAACCTCTGTACTGAGTAATGGATCTCCAGCATCAATCAGAGGTAGCAGAGAAATCTCTTCACTCTGTCTGTAAAACAAAACAGATGCTGCTCTGCCAGTTTTCATTATGCTAAAGTAGTGTGGCAACAAGATTGCTTCTGTTTTGATGTTATCAGTTTTCTTAGGAATAATAAGCATTTCAGACTGCTTTTCACCATTGAAATATAGCACTTCTCCACAGCCAGAACACCTCTGCTGTTCCTACATTTCACAGAAGAACATCCAAGATTAAATTTTTAAGTGTTTTAAGGATGTTAGGAACTACTCTGAGTTGATAATAAATTACTATTTACAAAACATTCAATAGCAGGAGCTTGATTGAAAAGCAAGCAGTTCTTAAGACTTTTATCTAATGTCCTCAGCTGTGCAGTGTTAATGAAGGTTTGCAATTACCATGAATTTTAACTAATACTCAGCTTTATTTTTAATTGTTTTGTTTACAAAATGCATACATTAATCACATTAATGTCATATTTTATCACTTTCAAAATTGCCTGACGGCAGTTGAGGGGCTCTAGATAGGACAGCTTGTTTCTGTCTTTTTGAAATGCATTATGAGAGGGTCATATAATTTAAAAAAATAAATAAATTTGTATTATCTTATTCTTCTGAAGAGAGTTCATAACAGATTTTGGCTTTAGACATTTTTTCAGACCCATCTCGTCTCAATATTTTATGGCTATAATTGAAATTATAGTCATATAAACCCTTTATTTAAGTGTTCCTGTAAGGAAATTTTAGGCAATGTACAATCAAATGTGCTATATAAACTGAAATCCTGGCCCAAAGAATATTAAGGGTAATTAAACCACTGATATCTATGACTAAAGAAGGTTAGTCTAGAGTACTATGTGGTAAAATGTATACTAATAATACCAATATATTAATAGATCTATTATTATGATGCATATTGGGTTTATATTGCATTTATAAGCTTATTTCTAATGGCAATTCTTTTCTTGCATAATTACATAAATGCATAATTGCTTTTGACATATCTGATACTGCTTAGATCAACAGCCCTTCGGCATGGTGCAGATAAGGAGATGTTAGTGGTACCCTATGGATCTGCAGAACTGTAGGCATGGGAAAAGGAGGGCAAGATCAGGCCGGCCCTTCTAAGCTTCTGCTCGCGCTTCCATGCAAAGCCAAAGATGTGCAGTTACTTTCAAAAGTGTTTTCAGGTGCAATAGCAGTGTTTATTATTCAAAACTAGTGACTGGCACAAAACCCACTGACAGTGCATGACAGTATGTGACATTGATATTGGTATACAGTACAACTTCTTGGCATCATGGGGCAGACTGAGCTCAGGCTGCCTGCATGGGCAACATGGGCATCAGTTTGGCACCAGGACTAGTTAAAGAATTAGCCTAAGAAGCAGCTGGAGGTCCAAACCATTTACTGGTTCTTCACTGACTGTTAAGCTGATGAACCAATGAGACTAATATACACGGATACTGACTGAAGTGGAAGATACTACTTAGTACTGTTATCTACAGTTTTAACTGTCCATTTTTGTTTTCCTTGAACTTACTTGATTGTGAATGGCAAAGCCTATAATTGAGTTCCATGTGAATATGATTATGTAAATCCTTTCACGAAGTTTGTCCCTTTGTACCTCTGTGAGTGGATGAATTACTTTTGATAAAGCAAAAATGGAGCTGCCAGACATGGTTATAAAGGAGTCAGGGCTTCTTTTCCTATAATGTGCCTGTTAAATTCACTTCTTTGTAGATGGGAAGAGAAACACTGGTCAAATGTTGCACCATCTTTGTCAATTAGTCTGAATGTTGAAGAGCTGAAGGCAAGCAACAGTTTCAGACAGCAAGACAGCACTGAAGCATGTTGTTCTTAAGTCCTCTCAATTCTTTACCGTAGATCAAAGACAAATTCCGTTGCAGTGTTCTGGGACTTGGGAGTAGCTGATATCCTTATTAAATGAAGTACACGTGCCTTTCTGAAGGTCTGATTCCATGCATCTGTCATTCTTCTGATTTTATTCACCAGGCAATCGCTGCATTTCTGAAGCATGACAAACAGCAGTAAAATCCACTCCATGACCTTGATAACAGAAGTGGGAAAACAGAAACCTTGAAAAATGCTGCTTTTAGCTGTCAGTCTGTTTTAGCAATTTAATAATTTAGTGGCTAGATCAAACTAAATATGTTTCTTTTTAAAGTTCTTGCTGAGAAATAAGGAATGTTTTCAGCCCTCAAAGCAAAAAGTAGATTTTGCCACTGTTTTATTTAACTTTTTTTTTTTTTTTACTATTGTATACATCTTGGTTGAAAATGAATTCTTTCCCTCAGTGGCTTATAGAACTACTCTTAATATTTTATGTTGAAGGAGGAATCAAATTCATAAATAATAAATCTAAACCTTCTAGGTGGAATACACAGGAATATAATGAGTTTCTGTGAAAAATCACAGGTTTAATGCAATATTGCAGTGTTTTAATGTCAGCTATACTCATTTGCTACTACTGAATGAGAATAAATTGTCAGTCATCAATGTATGCATTCAAATGAACATAATTACTGTGTTCACTGATTTTTGCTACATGACTTAGCAGGAATGAGAATCTTAGACATTAAAAACGAACCACTATAGTGCATCCAGTGGGGTCAAAATGAACAATGCTTGACAAAAGATTTTGGTTTATTTCATAGAATCAATGAGGTTATATTTGAAAGCCTTAATCATAACTAAAGATAAATGAAATGAGGGGAGCAATTCGATAAGCCACTAAAAAATGATCCCAGAATAAAACCTTGGCGATGAAGGAGGAAAAACAGTCATAAAGGAACTAAGCTCAGTAGAAGGGTCTCAAAAGAAGCTTTGTGCAGAACTAAAGAATAGATGTTAGCCAGCACACTCAAGCCAAGGGCTTCAGAAGACCTGAAACATTCGTGTATTGTGTTTAAGAAGGTCAAAAGAAACACAGGCAAGGGCTTATTTACATAACAGACGGATGAAACAGTGTTATGCCTGTGGTCCAGACCTTTCAAAAGCTATAGAGCTATTACTATAGTCCTGAAGCTTATACTGGTAATATAGGTTTTGTGCCTCACTGATATGAACATAACTATAAGAATTAAAGCTACAGACTCAAAAACCCAGACTACTTGAGCTAGAAAGATCTCATTAGACCCCTAGGTAGAATTTACTTAGAGATACTGTTTCTAAACTGCACTACACTGAAGATCTACAAATCAAACTTCAACATGAAGTAGAGGCTCTAGAACCTACAGAGAAGCTGAGAAGTCAGCTTAACATACTGTTGAGTCTGACACAAAACACACTGGCTCTTGACATATTGATTCAACAGTGCTGAACAACATTTTTGTTCAGAGTATAAAACAAAATTTTACCAGCTAAGATGAAGATTCTAGATCTGGCCAACTCTTTTTTTTCTCCCCCCTTTCTAGGGTCTCATGGATATAGAGGCATCAGAAATATGAGTACTATTAGGGTAAAGCATGATTAGTACTTAGCTTTTGGATCAGTTTATGAACCTAATTGTTGAAAAGGCACCTTCCAGTTTCGTGCCTAACCTCAAAGAAAAAGGTTCCTAGTACTTTGGATCTTGATTTTTCATATTATTTTAGAAGTTCCAGGATTTTGATGAATACAAAAGGTAATAACATAGGTCTGGGTTAGGTATCAAGGCTTTGACAATATTCTAATCATATTCCCTGGCTAGTATTCTTTATTGGCTATCTGTGGCTCATGGTGCTCTTGTAGGCTCTTTCAGTTAATGACCAAAACTGTCACCACTGGTTTGATAGGGTAGGATCTCTTAATTTGAGAGTAAGCATCTCTTTGAGAGATTAAGGTTAAACATTTTTGGTTTCGTGTTGGGTTTTTTTTTCGTTTTCTCAGGGGTTTTCCCATTCTCTCTCCTACCCTTTAGGATATGAGATGAGGTATTATTTGGTTCTTAATGGATTGATATAAAATATTGGCTAAAATATTGCTGATGTGGTAG
Organism: Zapornia atra; assembly: GCA_013400835.1. NCBI lineage: Eukaryota > Metazoa > Chordata > Aves > Gruiformes > Rallidae > Zapornia > Zapornia atra. Next base: position 35,916 of record VZTU01012226.1, read on the forward strand.
TATGGGAAGCCAAGCTGTCTAACTGTCATTTCTAAAAATCAGGACTGATGTTAGGCATATATTTGTGGCATCTAAATTATAGCTGTCTTTAGATGATTTAGCTCTCACCTTCTTTCTTTAAAATACTGTATGATCTACTAATTTTCTTCACATGGACATACCTGTATTGTAGCAAAGATATCACTTTGACTTAAAAGACGCTGGGCAAAGATTACTTTTCAGTAATTAAGTAAGTAGGTACTCATAAAGTCATTAAACGTTTATCTCAATGTCTATCATTTTTCACTTCAGCTGTCCAGTTGGCTGACTACTGTTGGGATGTAGATTTTCTCTGCATGAAATTTCTTGTCAAAAATGAATGTGTAATAAACTACCATTCAAGAAAGGATTAAGCAGGACTACCTGGCTAATGCCCTTGTCTTTGATTTGTTATCAAAAACACTGGATTATTTGATTTCTCTTTCTTTCAAAAGGTAGTTTTATAAAAATATACCCATGCACACAAATGTATCTAGATAAACAGATATAAATGAATTTACTGGAAATGTAAATTTTGAGATTCCTAAAGAGTCACCAATCTTTTTCTAATTCTGGTTTTATGTAAAAAAGTCGAGTCAGAATGCTCCGGTCTGAGCTGCTCAGCTGTGTTCATAATGCAGTCTGGTGTAGTTATCTTTTGTGATGAAAAAGCAGTTCATAACCATGCCCATTGTCATCTGTGGCAAATTATGCTGTTTCCATTCCACATAATCTCATTGTAGACTTTATCACAAGAGACTATCACAGAAACAGGTTTTAGCAAGATTCAGTGAAGCATTAGACATTTAATTGAATAATAATATCCAAATTGTAAGAATATATTATATTTATTAAATTTTAAAAGAGCTTTGGGGCTTAATGTCTAATGTGGATTTTAGAAATAGACTGTGATAGATTTCTTTGCTCTTCTTCTAAAGCATTTATCAAAAACTACCATTACAGAACTACTGCTCTAGACAGGCCTGTGGTGTCTTTTATAAAACTTTATCTTCTTAAAGCAATGGAGTCATAAGCATTGTCCTATATGTGCTGAGCTCCCCTCTTTCAACCTTTCTGACTTCAATAACAAGGCCAAATGGCAATGAACTTTTTGTGATACTATCTGTTGTTCGTTAGGGATTTAGACATATTAGAAGAGATGTAATTTTTCCCTTGTCAATTTGACTGAGAGGTGTAAGGGTACTAAGGGTTTCACACTCCCATTGTTATCACAGTACTCCAGATGGGGCCTCACAAGGGCAGAGTAGAGAGGGACAATCACCTTCTTGTCCCTGCTGGCCTTCCAAGCTGCAAGAGCACACTGCTGGCTCATGTTAAGTTTCTCATCCACTGTGACACCCAGGTCCTTCCCAGCAAGGCTACTCTCAAGAAGCTCTTCTACCAGTCTGTAAATATGTCTGGGATTCTTCCGACCCAAGTGCAACACCTTACACTGCTGTGTTGAACCTCATTAGGTTCCCCCAGGCCCACCTTTCCAGCCTGTCAAGATCCCTCTGGATGGCTTCCTTTCCTTCTAGGGTGTCAACCACACCACTCAGCTTGGTGTCATCCGCAAACTTGCTGAGGGTGCACTCAATTCCATCATCGATGTCATTGATAAAGATGTTAAAGAGCACCGGTCCCAAGACAGACCCCTGGGGGACACCGCTTGTCACCGGCCTCCACCTGGACATAGACCCATTGACCACCACCCTTTGTCTATGTTCTGTCAACCAGTTTCTTATCCACTGGATGGTCCACCCATCAAATCCACATATCTCCAATTTAGAAATAAGGATGTGTTGGGGGACTGTTGTCAAAGGCCTTGCACAAGTCCAGGTAGATGACATTGGTTGCCTTCCCTTTATCTACCGATGCTGTCACTCCAGTATTATGTAACAATAGGTCTGGTGAAGTTTCAAACTCCTATGTAAGAGCACTGTAAAAACAAAAAGAGCTGAATTCAGTGGTTTATGCAATCTTTTCTTTTTTGTGAGTGGCAAGTGGCAAAAAGTCCAAGTCATAGCTTTAGAACAGCATAAGATATTTTCTGTTATTGTTTTTTAGAAGAGAATTCAAACCTACATAGTGCAACATTCATACTAACATAACTGGTCGGTGACAGTATGTTTTTTCTTTATCATTTTTAGATAATAAATAAGGCAGTTATACTAGTTATATGAATGAGTACCAAGTTTGGACAGCTGTTCTCAAACCTTTTATAGATGACCCAAATATTTTCTTTTGTTATTTGTTTTTTCCCTTCTTCATGCTTACAGGTACATATAGTACATTATAAATGCCAGCCTGCCCATCTGTCTGTCTTGCTGTCTTTGAGCAGTCCTTGGCTTGCTCCAAAATTCTTCATTTCAGCCCACCACTTCTTTAACTTCAAACTGTCCCTTTCTTTCCCTTCTGAAATGTTTTGCAACACACCATTTATGTTTAAGAAGCTAGTATCCATGAATTCAGAGGAAGAGCTTCACCCCAGCCCAGGCAGTCAAACATGAAATAAGTTTTAAAAGAGGAAGAAGGAGACAAGTAAGAAAGTAGTCAGGAGGAAACCCCGAATTTAACTGAGGCTTCTTTCCTTCACCTTCAGTATATACTCCACTGCTTTCCCACTGTCCTGCTGCTGTCTTAGAACACTGAAACACAAAGCTGCCCTCAAATGTGGCTAAGATGTACTTTTGTTTTTTCTCCATGTTAAAGTTTAAGAATAGTAGTGTTAGTTTCAAGGGAGTGATTTTCAAACAATATATCATCACTAGCTTTCACCAGTGTGCAAGCTTTGGACAGCTCACTCCCAGTGACTGCAGGCTTTAGATTTCCTCTATCACTTTTTATTAATGGAGACAAGTTAAATGCAAAAGGTAGACTAATAGAAATGATTTATAAAACAAAAAATGTGGTAAAGAGTCATAGGATTGTTATGGTATTTGCTGGGTCCCTGACACCTGTGTGGTGCTGAAAAAGTATAGCCAACTCTATAACACCACTGAGATGAGAACATGAGTTTCCAAAACTTCAGGAGCAGATAAATTGGAAGCTGATGAAGGACCAAAGGCAGCCTTGGACTTCCAAGAAAGGTTGTCACTGACATTGCCCAGTCTTGTCTAAATCTAACCACAACCAGGGAAGTCTATCATCAGTGTTAAATGTACAGAAATCTGCACTTGAAAATTATTTCTTTTTTTACATCTACTTATTTCTTCTTTATGTCACTGCACAACTGCTATTAGAAAAAAATCCAGACAACTCCAGCAGTGTGGGATTTAACCTTCTATATCAGGAAGAGTTTAAGTTACTACATTAATTTGTAGCACACATAATCTAATTTCTGAAACTTCAGAACAAATTATAATATAGGTCATCTTGTATATTTTATAGATGTAAATAAATAATCACATGCCCAACTTTAAATCTTGGTCTTTAATAATGAATGATATTAGCATTTTCATTAACTGTCAAATTTTCAAAGGTATTCTTTTTTTAAGTGCTCTGTGATACTTAAATACATGGCTAGATGTAGAAACTGAGGAAGAGAAAGAGAACAATTCACATTCATAATGAATATTTTGCAAAGATCCAATCTAGAAGTGATAGGTAGCTTTTCCTGATGTTTCTTCACCTGTTCTTTTCACAGCTTGTCGCTATTATCTTTGACCATTTGGGTTCATTTGTTTGGGATTAGTTCACTTATGCCGCACATAACGGCATCTCATCCGTTTTGCTGGATATGTTCCTGAATGTGCTCTAAGATTTAGTCCTTTGTTTATTACTGCTCATGATTTATTTGATTTCAGTATGTGACTTATCTGTCACCATTATCAGTTATATGCAGTTATAAATACACTGTTCTGTACCCGCAGATTTCTCTGTTACTGAGTTAACTTTATAGAAATGATTCATTCAGTTTACTCAGCTGGATCTGGCAAAATCATCTATACACCACTGTTGGAAATTTGAATTAGGTCGCTTAGTCTTTGTATATTACTTCTTTTTTATTCAAAATAATAAATGAGGATCACACTTCTACTTTCATGTTTGAGCATACACTTCATCAGTTTCTTACAGTGGCATTTTTTTATTTTGAATGCAATAGTGCAGCTCTTATTCATCTGTGCATTGATGATACTGGAATTCGAGAGATATCTTTCTTTTCATCTTATGTTGAGCTTGAACTAGACAGCTGCTTTGGAATCAAAATGCTTCAGTGCTTTATAGAGATAAAATATATGCTTAATAAATGTAGAAATTTATTTCTATGACGACACCCCATGTATCTGCATTAATCACAAAAATGTACAAATAAGAATGGCAGTAAACCCCATCTCGATCTTCTCTTTTTTATAATAAAGTATATAAGATTTTATGTGTTTAAATGTGAAAATGGATGGCTTTGTATGTTACCTATAAAACATTAATTAAAATTAAGAAAAAAAAAATATTTTTTAACAAATATTTATAAAAGTATTGTGAGATGTTCCTAGTTATTGCATGACAATTGCTGCACAATGAAGGTCTAAGGATAGAAATAAGGCAAAAAGAGCTATCTTTATTTAGACAAATAACATAATTGAAAATTAAATAACATCTTGGGATTGTTTTCTTCAAATGTTCTAAATATACATCCAGCTACTGCAATTTTTTTTTTCATTTTTTG
>VZTU01012227.1:0-10131 GCA_013400835.1 Zapornia atra
TCATAGAATCAGAGAATTTAATTCCAAGCTAAAGCAAAACTTAAAGTGAAATTTTTGGGAAACCATAAACTGAAAATAGAAATTTTTTTTTTGGGGGGGAGCAAAGTGAAATTGTGTTTGACAAACCATAAACATTTCAATTTAAAATTGGAGCATCCTTTTCTTTTTTTTTTTTTAAATTTATTATTAACCTCAAACTATAAAAAGCCCCATGATTGGAAACCAAAGAAAATGACATTGCCCAAATATCTTGAATAAATGCAGAAGCTGAAAAAAACAAATATGGATTTGCAAAACAGTTTGTTGTGAACACATTTGCATTTTCACTGGCTAAAGTGCTCCTACAAAATTTCACCCAATTCCTTTGCTAATATCCTGCCTTTTCAGGGCAATCATCATTTAATACTGATTTAAAGCCTGTGAAATGAAGGATGAAGAGCTGATAGTTCTCTATAACCTTTTGATTTTCTATATTCTGACTTTGGTCCATTTGATCCTTAACTTCCAGATTTCAGGACCATAAGGGATTTTTTATATTTTATTTTTTTTTTAACATTTATTTTCATAATTTAAATGTTTGTTTTAGAAAAAAAAAAAAAAAGGAGGGGAGGGAAAGCTGCCAGGGCTTAATCATGCAGCAATCTTGAATCTTACCACGACTGGGGGAGGAAAAGAAGCTTTGGCATCTTTGCTGCAGTGCTAATTTGCATTGAGGAGGATCTTTACCCTTCGCAGCTAAAAAAGATGAAGTGCTAACTTTTCAAAGTGACATTTTGGAATTTGTGTGGAGCTTCTCACGCTGCTGGGACTGAATTTAACGCTCTGACTCTTTCTTTTATTAAGCCAGAGATGGCAAATTTGTCCACAGGAATAAATGCTGCAGGGGGGAGGTGGTGGTGTATAACTCAGGAAAGGAAGTTTATCATAGAATGGGCTGGGTTGGAAGGGACCCCAAGGGTCACAGAGCTCCAACCCCCCTGCCACAGGCAGGGCCACCAACCTCCAGGCCTGGAGCTACACAAGGTTGCCCAGGGCCCCATCCAACCTGGCCTTGAACACCCCCAGGGATGGGGCACCCACCCCCTCTCTGGGCAGCCTGTTCCAGCCCCTCACCACTCTCTCTGGAAAAAACTTCCCCCTGATATCTAATCTAACCCTTCCCTCCTTTAGCTTTAATCCATCCCCCTTGTCCTGCCATTATCTGCCCTTTTAAAAAGCTGAATCCCCTCCTGCTTATCAGCTCCCTTCAGGGACTGGCAGGCTGCAATGAGGTCCCCCCACAGCCTTCTCTTCTCCAGGCTGACCCAGCCCAGCTCCCTCAGCCTCTCTTTGCAGGGCAGCTGCTCCAGCCCTCTGAGCATCCTCGTGGCTCCTCTGACCCCTCTCCAACAGCCCCACATCTCTCTTGTATCGGGGGCCCAGCTCTGGACACAGGACTCCAGCTGGGGCCTCCCCAGGGCAGAGCAGAGAGGGACAATCCCCTCCCTGTCCCTGCTGCCACCCCTCTGCTGATGGAGCCCAGGATCCCATTGGCCTTGCCAGCTGCCAGAGCCACTGCTGGCTCATGTTCAGTCTCTCCCCCACCACAATCCCCAAGTCCTTCTCAGTAGGGCTGCTCTCAAGAAGCTCTTCTCCCAGTCTTCTCCCAGTTTATCTCCATAAATAAATTGATACGGTAGCAAAAGCCATGTCTGCATACCCAGGAGGTGGAAGGCACTGACCACCCAGGCACACATTCCTCAGCACCATTCTGCAAAGGTCCCCCACTAAAGAGTCCTTCTGGGTGTGATCACAAGGTGGGGAGATGCTCCCCTTGTCTACCTCTGCTGCCAAAAACCCACTCCCCCTGGCAGTCTCCTTGGAAATTATGCCAGTTAAAGAAAGGCTCTGGACTGTGTCTTTAACAATCCAGGTGGTTTCTTTCCAGCTACAATTCCAGAAGCATTTCTCTTCATTAAACATTAATGAGAAGCCTGAGTAATGGCTATCCAGCATGGTGCAGCTCTTGCAGCTCCCTGCTCATGCCAGTCCAAACCCTTTATTCCAGAAATCTGTGTAGTGTGCTCAGCACCCAGGTCAGAGGAGTTCACATGGAGTAGAGCTGTCATGGGCAGCAGTGAGCAGTGGTCATTTCTTCTGGTCTTCAGAAATAGGTTCAGAAAACTCCCATAGTAATATTTATTTGTGGGTTAGAGACTTCTGTGCAGCAGAAAATCATGGTCCTGGTTAGAAAAAGAGCTCAGAAGTGTGTTTGAAAAGCAGGCTGGTAGAGAGGAGAAGGTTTTCCAGCTTTTGAAAGACTTTGGCCATTTTTAGGAATACCACACTGTAAGGGAGGGCCAAGCGTGCTGTTGGCATCATGGAGATTGGACTGTACTACTGGAGGCTGGCAGATGTTATATCTATATACAAGAAGGGTTGGAAGGAGTATCCAGGGAACTGCAGGCCTGTCAGCCTGGCCTCAGGCCTGGGGAAGATCATGGAGAGGGTCATCTTGGGAGCTATCATGCAGCACATGCATGCTGGCCAGGGGATCAGGCCCAGTCAACATGGGTTTACAAAAGGTAGATCCTGTCAAATCAACCTGATTGCCTTCTGTGACAAGGTGACCTGCTTAATGGAGGGGGGGGAAGGCTGTGGATGTGTCTACCTGGACTTCAGTAAAGCCTTTGACAGGGTTTCTCACAGCATTCTGATTGAGAAACTGGCTGCCACTGGCCTGGACAGGGGGATCCTCAGCTGGGTTGAACACTGGCTGGGTAGCCAGGCCCAAAGGGGGAATGGAGCCAAATCCAGCTGGAGGCTGGTCACCAGTGGTGTCCCCCAGGACTCAGTCCTGGGTCCAGTTCTGTTCAACATCTTTATCCATGACCTGGATGAAGGGATTGAATGTTCCCTCAGTGAGTTTGCAGATGACACTAAACTGGGAGGAAGTGTTGAGCTGCCTGAGGACAGGGAGGCTCTTCAGAGGGATCTGAACAGGCTGGACCCATGGGCTGAGACCAAGGGGATGAGGTTTAACAAGGCCAAGGGCAGAGTGCTGCACATGGGACAGAACAACCCCCTGCAGAGCTACAGGCTGGGGGAGACTGGCTGGAGAGCTGTCAGGCAGAGAAGGACCTGGGGGTGTTGCATGACTGCTGAGGAGTGGCTGAGGGAGCTGGGGGTGTTCAGCCTGGAGAAGAGGAGGCTGAGAGGAGACCTTCTCCCCACCTCCCCTGCCCTGCCAGGAGGGTGCAGAGAGGTGGGCGATGGTCTCTTCAGCCAGGGGACAGGAGATGGGACAAGGGGCAATGGGCTCAAGCTGCCCCAGGGCAGGGGCAGATCAGAGGTTAGGAAAGATTTTTTCACTGAAAGGGTTGTCAGGGTCTGGAACTGCCCAGGGAGGGGCTGAGCCACCTTCCCTGGGTGTGTTTAAAAGACAGGTAGGTGAGGTGCTCAGGGCTCTGGTTCAGCTTAGGATGGGAATGGTTGGACTCGATGATCTTAAAGGTCTTTTCCAACCTGGTGATTCTGTGGTTCTGTGATTACAGTGCTAAAAAGCTGTACCCCCATTTCACTCCCTTCCTCAGCGTCTCTCATCAGGCTGGATCCAAATGAGACATACACACTGCTCTGAGGATGGGAAAATGTCAGGTTTGGATTTGCAGCCCTCCAGGCTCTGCTGGGAGGGTCTGGTCTCAGGAGGGATGTCAAGCAGAACAGGTAGCATTAGGGGAAGAATTACACCAAGGCTTTTTTACTACATAGGGAAGAATCTCTAAACTAAAAGACAACTACATAGGACTTCTTCAACTCTTTAAAAAGCTCCTGTCTGCCATATGGTACATTTCCAAGCCTGGTCACTGGGGACTGGTAGGAAACCTAGGCAGATGATACAGCCTGCTTCTCTCATGCATGGCTGATTAAGGCTGTCCCAGCTGGCTGCAGAGGCCAGCTTGAAGGCATTGTTTTCATATGGCTCCTCACTGGGACATCCTATTACTTGTCAGGGTGTTTGGGCTCACATTGGGGGGGGGAAAAAAAGCAGAAACAGGTGAAGCCTTCTGCAGTCCTCAGTTCTGCCCTGTCCTTCAGCAGCTAACAGTCCTGATAAGGAGAGGCCATCAGGAAACCTGCTGAAGACCTGGAGGAGCCAACAGGTGACCAAAGGGTGGAGAAGGTTAATTAGGGAATTAATTAGGTTACCTAATTGTTAAGGTAGAATGAGAGCAGAAAATTCCTGTTAGTTCTTTTCACTGGAGTATGGAGACAGACCTTCACTGGGGCCTTTTGGGTGGTGGAGAGACAAGTCAGAGGAACATCCAGCTGAAGTGTCAGGAAGGAGGATTTTCATCTGAATCGATAAAGTGAATAATGACAAATCGCCAGGACCAGCTGGTATCCACAGAAGCATTGTAAAGGAGCTCAGATATGAAATTGCTGAGCTGCTCACTGTGGCTTGTAACCTATTGCTTAAACAGGCCTCAGTGCCAAAGGAATAGGAGGTGGCAAATGAGATGCCAGTTTTTAAGCTCCCAGGGAACCAGGGGAAGCACAGAGCAGTACGTCTGACTTCTGCACTGGGAAAATTGGAAAAAGCTGTAGTGCAGAATAAATTAGCAGTCCTGGACATAGAGTGGGAAGAAATGCTTCAGACATTTGTCTGAGCCCTTTGAAGGACCTGACAAGCATGTGGAGAGGCGTGCTGCAGCTTGATCGAGTGCACATGGATTTCCCAAATGCATCTTGCATGTTCTCTCATTAGGAGCTACTCAAGAATTGGCTGCCCTGGTGTAAGTGGGAACATAGCACAGGTTAAAGGAGAGGAATAAAGAGCAGGAAAATGAAACTCGTTGCCAGTAGAGCTCCCTAAAGGTTTGCATTGAGATTTGGGTTGTATCATGTTCCTAAACTACCTGAGAAGGGAGCAAACCTAAAGGGTACAGCATGTGCATGTGGTGTGCTGTTACTGAGAACAGTCAAATCTGAAACTGGCTATGGAGAGATGGAGCAGTATGCAACAATACAGGTGGGCTGGTTGTTACAAGGCATATACTGGTGTTGATAAAGGCCAAAGAAAGCAAATGGGGAAATCAATCCTTTCCATGTTAGTACAACAGTGAGCTCTAAACTAGCTTGTGCTGGTCAAGGAGAAGAGCTTCACATGGCTGTGAAGGAATTAGTGCACTCTGATCAGTAGGAAGCAAAGGGCACTTGGTGGGTGTAAGGAATAAGGACCAGGACAGCATGAAGGCAAACACCAAGGGAGCATTTGCACCCTGAAGGCCATGTGCCTTTCTGGTGGGCTCATTTGGGGAAGACTATAGTAAAACTGTGGGGAAAAAAATGGTTTAGAAAAGGGCAGCAGGGATGAAAAGAAATACAAATCTTCTCTGATATGGGTAGAGAATCCTCCAGTGTCACAAGAACAGATGTTATGGCTGTGTGTGGAGTGGGGATAAAGCTGAAGGAGGGATATTCATTGCCCTCAAGGGTTCTTGGGGCAGGGTTAGTCCAAACTGCATACAGGAATCTCAGTGTTATGGGTTTGGGGTTTTGGTTTGGTTTGGTTTGGTTGGTTGGCTTTGTGTGGGATTTGGGGTTGGTTTGTTTTGGTTTTTAATCAGGGATTCTGGGCACTGTCATGCTTGAAAGTATGGCACATCCAAAATTGCATGGAGACATGTGCACCAAAGATGGGATCCCATTCACGACCTGGAGGTGGCTCCAATAAAGATACATGTATTTGGGTCATCCAGGACCAAGGGAAACACATAGACTTCAGATGTGAGTCACCAGTTCTTCCTTCCAGCATGATTAGCTGAATAGGATGCAGCCATGTGGCACCCCTGGAGTCAATGTGGTGTAAAGGGACCCTTTCTGTGATTCAGCTGCATGGATATGGCTCTGTTACTTGAAGGCAAAGCAAGCAAAGTCCAATTTTCCTGGTACTAGGCATGTTCTTGCTTTGGATCCATCACCAGCAGGTCTGACAGGTGCACCCATCTTATTGATCCCAATATTGGGTGGGATGTGATGGTCATGTGGAAGTGGTATCTCCTCCCAAAGGCCACTGCCAACCCCTCAGCTCAGGGGAGCAGCTTTCTAAAGAAAAGGGACATTTTTCTTTCCCAGCCCCAAAGCAGATGAGACAGTGCAGTCAAAGCCAGAGGGCATGGGGAAACACCAGCACTGAAGTGCTGAGCTGTTCAAGCTCTGCTGTTGCCCTGCCATTACCTCCCTGTGTGTGTAGCACCACGGTCCTGGGGCATGGCTGGGCTACACTGAACCACACATTACCACTGTAGCTATTGCTACTCAGGAGAGTAGTCAGGCTCTTGCAGGGACTGAAACTCCTTCCAAGGGAACTTGTGCTGAATGGGATTCCTAGTAAACACCCTGATACAGTATCTCATTAGCAAACACAGCACAGTACCCTGTCAGCAGCAGGAGCAAACACAGCAGTCGCTTCACGGGGATGTCAGATTAGCTGCTTAGCTTTGTGACAAATATACCATGGTTCATTATCTTTTATATTAATCCACCTCTCCAGTGCTTTTAAGACCTTGTGAAAGAAGCATTTGCTATTTGCTTTTAGCTCCTGCCTCACTTAATTCTCCAATTAGAAATTTGGGTTGGAGCCCCCGTGCGCAAAGCCTGGGGCCAAAACCTTCTGTGCAGGGCAAGGGCTTCCCAGATGACCAGATCTTTGCCTTTGGCAGGGCTTCTTTGTAAAGCCTTTGGTGGCAGCATGAAAGTGTCAGCATTTTCTCTTTCCATCACAGAGCAGGGATGCTTTTGTTCTCAGAAGAAGTCAAATTAAGCAATGAGCAAACAGTCCCTTTGATATTAAGGAAAACTGAGACGTTGCATGTGGGCAATGCCCATGTGGATTCTTCCTAGGGACTGCTAAGGGTGTTTTGTCCATCGCCTTGGTGCCCTGGGAGCTCAGCCTGAGTGTTATGAGCATCAGGGCAGCCTCAGATGCAGGGATCGGGGAAACCTCTGAGAAGCCTAAATGTGTGCACTGGTGGCTAGGAGAGCCAAAGGGATCCTGGGGGGCATCAGGAAGAGTGTGTCCAGCAGGTCACAGGAGGGGATCCTCCCCCTCTACTCTGCCTTGGTCAGGCCCCACCTGGAGTGTTGTGTCCAGTGCTGGGCTCCCTGGGATCAAACAGCCAGGGATCTCCTGGAGAGAGTCCAGAGGAGCTATGGAGATGCTGAAGGGCCTGGAGCATCTCCCCTGTGAGGACAGGCTGAGTGAGCTGGGGCTGTTCAGCCTGGAGAAAAGAAGACTTAGGGGGGACCTAATTAGTGTTTATCAATATCTTAGGCATGGGATGCAGGGGGAATTGGCCAGCCCCTTCTCAGTGTCTGTGGGGACAGGACAAGGGGCAATGGCTGTGAACTGGAGCACAGGGAGTTCCACACCAACATGGGGAAGAACTTTTCCCCAGTGAGGGTGAGGGAGCCCTGGGACAGGCTGCCCAGGGGGTGTGGAGTCTCCTTCTCTGCAGAGATTCCAGCCCCGTCTGGACACCGACCTGTGCAATATGAGCTGGGGAGCTGCTTTGGCAGGGGGTTGGACCCCATGAGCTCTCGAGGTCCCTTCCAACCCCTGTGATTCTGTGATTCTGTGTTCAGGCAGCTCTCTTGCTGGTGTCCATAGTGTAAAGTGTTCTGGTGTTTAACAGGCATTCACTTGGAATAACCAGCACGGCTCAGACGTTGCAATGCACCATGGCAAAGTCTTGCCAATCAAACATTTATGACATGCCATCAATTATTCTGTGCACACAGAACAGTGCCCAAAGATTTATAGCAAAAGCAGTTCCTTCAGGCCCATTCCATTAATATGCAACTAATTTGATAACAATCAATATTTGAGGGAGACTACTGCACTCAATATAGCTCTGAATCCCAGTGAATACGGGAAGTCCATGTGCCTAACTGCAATCCACTTTCTTCATGCTCAGGAAAGAGAAAGAAAAGGGGTGGGGGGGAGAAGGGAGGAGAAGGAAAAGAAAAGAAAAAAAAACCCCAGCTAGGAGGGGATAAAGACTAAGAACTACTTAATGACCTCTTCAGGGACTACAAGTATTTCAGAACAAATTCAACAGCAATTCCTGTGATGTGCAGAAGAAGGATCTGGTGGGGGAAGAGAAGTAGGTGTCACTTGAAATGTGGAGAGAAAGGTAAGTATTTTATGCCCAAACTGTTTCTGGATGGAAAGTTGGATTCTTGACTAAACCAAATTGATTTCAGAAAGTACCTGATTCCTATGGGGATACAAAACCCACCTTTTCAATTGAAATTTTTAGGCAGCAAAAACTTGAGAGTTTTGATGAAAAGCCAGCTCCAAAAAATAAGATTCTACCTGCAGCTCTTTCCCTCCTAACCCAACATTGTTGCAGATGGTTAATATTTCCCCAGTTAAGCTATATTTTGATGGAGAATTGAATATTTTTTACTAAACTACCTCCTTCTTTTTTTTTTTTTCTGGAAGTTTCTCTTCGTGGAGACTGTTGAACTTTTAACCAAACCCCCTATTTTTTAAAATTCTTTAATGAAGACTAGAAAATGCTTAGGGAGACATTAAAATCACTTCCCATGGACATTTTCTTTCAGAGGAAACCCATCCCTCAACCAGCCCCAAGAGCATAATTTCCCTAGCTGCTTACACCTCTTTAGGCATAAATACAAAGGTGTTTGACACTGTCCCAAGCAATATCCTTGTCTCAAAATTGGAGAGACATTGATTCAACAGATAGACCATTTGGTGGATAAGGAATTGGCTGGACAGTCATGCTCAAAGAGTTGCAGTCAATGGTTCCATGTCCAAGTAGCAATTAGTAATGGGTGGCATTCCTCAGGTGGGGGGGTGGTACTAGGAAGGACACTGTTCATCATCTTTGTCAGAGACCTGGACAAAGCTGAGGAGAAGGATTTGAGAGGGTTGGTTGATGGAAAAGCTCAACATGATGCAGCAATGGGTGTTTGCAGCCCAGAAAGCCAACCAGGTCCTGGGCTGCATCCCCAGCAGTGGGATCAGCAGGTTGAGGGAGGGGATTCTGTCCCTCTGCTCCACTCTAGGGAGATCTCCCTGCAGTGCTGCATCCAGCTCAGGGGTCCCCAGGACAAGAAGGACACGGAGCTGTTGGAGCCAGTCCCGAGGAGGCCACGGAGATGATCCNAGGCTACGGAGATGATCCGAGGGCTGGAGGATTGTTGCTCTGGAGACAGGCTGACAGAGTTGGGCTCATTCGGTCTGGAGAAGAGAAGGCTGCAGGGAGACTCCCTTCTAGTCCCTCAAGGGGCTCCAGGAAAGCTGGAGAAGGGCTGGTGCCAAGGGCAGGGAGGGCCAGGCTATTAGGATTAGGGCTATTAGTTATTAAGAACAAATTCTTTACCATGAGGGTGGTGAGACACTGACACAGGGTGCTTGGAGAAGCTGGGGCTGTCCCTAGATCCCTGGCAAGGTTCCAGGACAGGTTGGATGGGGCTTGGGGCACCCTGAGCTAGTGGAGGGTGTCCCTGCCCATGGCAGGGGGGTTGGAACTAGATGGGCTTTGAGGTCCCTTCCAATCCAAAACAACCTGTGATTCAATGATTCTCTGAAAGCTGGCACAGCCTAAAAATCCAAAAGTCCCAGAGACCCTCTGTGCCAGGCAGGTCCTGATGGTGGGTTTCCCATAGCTTCCTGTCATGAGAGCAGGAGGCAAAGGCTGCACATGGCAAGGCTGAATCCTCACTTCACCCTGCAGAACCTGCACCGTGTGCTCCACCATCAGGAAAGGGCAGTGTGAAAGGAGGACCACATGCCTGCTAAATTCTCAGCAGCCTGTGGAAAACTCTAGGCTCTCACTGTGCTCCAGCAGCTCTGCAAGTCCATCCCTGAGGGACTTCCTGAAAGCACAAGTCTATGAGCACAGGGAGGAAGCATATGGGTCACGTGAAGACAATACAGTTTTAATCTTCATCAAAGCTTTAATCATTACCAGAAAGCATCTTGTTTATTGCCTTTTCTGTATTACATGGTCTTTGACCTGCCAACGTGGTCAGACTCTTCTGGTAGGTAGTGTAGCAAAGAGAGGTTTGGAAGACCTGTTTGATATGCTGGTAGTGCTGCCTCAGAAAGCTGGAATCAAA
>VZTU01012228.1:0-27079 GCA_013400835.1 Zapornia atra
CAAACCGTTCTAGGATTCTATATGCCTGTATGTAAGTGCTAACAAAGACACACAGAGGACTTTCTCCTCTTTCATGCTGTGCAGCTCAACACTTGCCAGATGTGGCCTGGAGAAGTACATTTTTTATGATCATCATTGGTGCAGAATATTTTGGATCACTTGAAGTAAACCTAAAGGACGCTTGTCCTGATCTTATACATCTTTTCAGTTCACAGTGGTGGATTAAATGTTTAAATTGAGTATATATTGCTCATCAAATTAAGCCTGACAACAAAGCCCCAGAAAAGCAATTTACTATCAATGAAGATGGGTGACATGCATAGGGCCTGAAAAGAGTGTTTTCAAAGCCTTAGAGTGTAGAAGGACAGACGTTAAGACTGGCTGTGGCAGTTTTTCACCACCTGCATCAGCTGAAAACAGATCCCTCTTTTTTTTTTTCATTGCTTTACTGCCTCACCAAAGGATAGCCAGACTGTGGTCCTCATCTCAAAGAAGCTACGTTGCTGATGGCTTTGGCTTTGATTGTATTAGGAGATGACCATGCAAACCCCTATGGTTCAAAAGCTCACGGTGTCCTCCCTGACACAGGAGCCTGAATTCATGCTTCTCACAATTGTTAGGGATTTATACATCTGCACAAAGGACGTGAAGGATATAAAGTACTTAATTTCGATCCCTAAGAGTTTGGATTTGGATTTAAACTTCTTACTCCTTCCTTCTGTCCATTTCTATCTTGGCCAGTTTTTCTCCAGGACTGAAACCTTGGCTTCCAGGCACTGAGCTGCCAGCTCTATCAGCAGTCACTTCTCCTCAGTAGTTTCCCCTGAGTGGAGCCTGCTCATTTGCAACGATTTAAATTATACTGCAGGATTTTTATTTTCTTATTGTCCCATTCAAAGGAAAGGCTAAATCATCTTGACAGAGATCTGGAACTTTCTAGGCATCCATATTCATTGGGAATTCAAAATCCTGACATCAGAGAACAAGAGCTCTGGGTTATTTCTTTTTAAAGAAAAAAACCCAAAACCTACCTATACAATTTCCCTGGGAGAATTGTACTGTTATTCAAGATGACAGAAACATATTTGAAAGGTTACATTATGTAGCTTTACATTTTTCCTTAAACGATAATACCTGTACACGCAGGTTATATGTAAAAGTAACAGATGAGCTTAGCACTTCAGTGCGGGAACTCCCAACCCTCAGTAGAACTAAGAGTAGTTTCACATAGTAGCAGTTCCCCTCTGCCTTTACTCCAAGTTATAAACCAGAACTAGAACAGCTCCAGCTGTTTCCAAACAACAACTGAAAAATAAATCTCTCCTCTCCCATTCATAACTTTGTCTATAATATCTTCAAAATCCTGTAGTGTACAACTAGTATAAAATATTCACAAAGATCACTAGAATAAAGCCTATCCTTACCTGTTTTAAAGTCCTTTCCATATCGATTCCTTGACCCCATGGTGCTGCAGGATTAGCAAGACAATCACCAGCATTTCCTCTCCTTGAAATATCAATTTTCTGTCTTCTAAGATTACGGAAAGTTTCAGCCATCACAAGTACTCCATCATATGTTAACGCAGATGTATACTAAACAGATGGACAAACAGACCACTTTAGAGTTTGTATATCTTCACAAAAATCACATCTCAGATATTTCTAGTTTGATTCATTTAGAAAAAACCTCTCCTCAAAATCAAATCAATTTTGTCTCAGAAACAAATGCAAGGCTGAGAAGAGTACATTCCAGGAGCTCCAGCTTTAAAGCTGTACTTCTTAAGGGTAGAGAAATGTGTCTCTGAAGAATTATTAAAAGAAAAAAATTGAACTGGAGATATTGAAACAATTTTTTTTCTAGTTGTCATATATGTTAGGGAACCAAACTTATTCAAAAGGGAAGAAAGAAAGAGTAACTCACTGGGGAAATACAACTGCATGGCTAATGAGCACACATCCAGGCTACTGGCATTGTTAAGAATGATCAAGAGCTGGAAATGATTGAAATGACTAGAAAAGCTATGTTGGCTCCCTGAATGACATAGGGCACTGAATGGTCTGCATTTCTACTCTAACTGCTTTAGGTTGAGAACATAAGAAACATGAAGAGCAAGTCTTCAACAGATGTTAGCCTGGAGCCACATAAACAAAGGGACATTTTCTCAGTAGGGTCTTCTGATGAACATACTGCACCAGGAGAAGTTGTCCACATGCCCAGGGCTGCTATTGATATGCCCTCTAACTTTCAAAATTTAAATTCACTTATTCAAGCCTAATTTCTTTCCCTTGTCTTGTTTATTACAAGCTCTTTACCATCTCAATTTTTCTTCATCCACAGATGAATTATGTGTGTTTCTGATTAATCATGCTGACTTCTCAGAAGGAGGCAGCACAATCCTGTTCATGTGGCAAGGACAAGGAGTCCTATAGGCTAAATTATTCCTGTCTCCAGTACCTGCAAATATCTGCACTCCACAGACCACAGAATCCTTTTTGTGTTTTGGTTTGGGTTTTTTTTTGTTTTGTTGTGTTGGGTTTTTTTTCCCAGAACATAAATTTCTTGAATATCCAATGAATTATGTAGCTATGTTTGGATTATCCATGTTGATATTTTCCGTAGACTTTGCCAAACTACCAATCTCCCAGCCAAAGGAGGGCTGATTCCATATCTTTGCACTGTGCCCAGCACAAAAGACCCTAGCCACAACTAGGTCTGATATGTGTTAGTACATATAATAAAAGAACTATCTATTTTGAGAAGTCATATTTATAGCTATGCTGTGATTTGCCTGCCAAGAAAATTATAGGTGAGAGAAATATTTTGTTATCCATCTGTGAGGGATTAAGATAGAGGAATGCTGGGATGTAATTTCACTGTAAGATGATACCTGAAAGTGATTACTACACCAGGTTTTGAGGTGGATAGGAATTCCAGAGGGAACTCCAAATGAAAATTTAAGGGTAGTAAATTTACAATTGTGGTTACATCTCATATACAGAAATATTCAGCTGTCAGGAAAGCTCTGCACTCTAAGTAAATCTAGATAATTAGCCTAATTCATGTAAAATTGGTTGAAATTAAGTTGTCAGTTAAGCATTTGACCTTTAATTCCTGTCATTAAAGGGGTGAAGCAGGAGAACAAGTGACAAAGTACATCAAAGTACATCAGTGAAATGTGTTGCAGTTTGTGTTTCTATCATACAATCAGGACAGGCATAATTAGCTGCTAGTAATAGTAAGACCAATGTCCGCCTTCTCTGCCTAAATATTATGATCTTCATTCATGTATTCAACAATATTAATTAGAAGTTAGAAGTGATATCTTTGGTAGTACTTCAGATCAGCCAGTACCTTTGGTGGGGTCTCAGATCCTGGATATTCTCTCTGGTCCAGCTTCTTCCAGCGCTGCATCAGCTTAGTTACCATCGGGGTACTGAAATCCACTAGCTGAAATCCAGTCACATTGGCTCCACCATGCATAAATCTCTCCAGAGAAATATCTTTGAATCCCTAGAAAATCAATTTAAGATTTTGTCTGCCCTCGTACCCTGTGGGTCCAATCCGTTCTAGGTCATCAAGGCAGCACTAAAAGTGTACAGCAGCAGGTTTCCCTTACAAGCCAAAACTTAACACCAGAGAATAATGTTGAACCTTTCTTGATAATTTCCTTTTGTGTAATAAAGAATGAAACAAAACAAAAAAATAAATTTCTCATATTATTGCTAGGGTGCTCTTGACAGCTAAGCAACACATTGCTGGGAATGGCAGACAGTTTTTGAAGAACTGCTGTTGGCGAATCAACTCAAAAGTGACTGCAGAATATTAAAGCCTTAATCCAATTTCCATCAAAGTTGGCAGATTTGAATGAGCACTGTACTAGTGCTTTAACCAATACATCCCTGTTTCTCTGAATGTTTGCAAAATGAACAACAGTATTCGGTAAATACATTTATTCCAGGATTCATTGTTTAGGCTGAAGGTGTCTGAGATAATGAGATAACACAACAGACATTAGAGACAGTCCACAAGGATCTCACTGTTAGTGCAAGGAAAACCTTACACCAGAATCACACTTTTGTGAAATACGATAGTGGTAGCTCTCAGACCTGCTATATAGTGGAAGTCTAGAGTGACTCCAACACTGACAGAAAAAATAAAGTACATATACTTCCTGACTTATTTGTTTCTCAGGCTAATCCGTTCAGGACATATAAAGACAAATTCTTCCATCAAATTTGACTTTAGAGACATAACCGAACTTTAAGAAACTGGATAATGAAAACTGCTAAGGCAAGCTAAGAAGCTTTAATCTTTCTGCTCCTTTGCCAGCTACTATGTTTAATGCTACCTCATAGATGTCTTATTTTTATTTTATTAAATTCCTCTGATCAGCATTTATCAGTGCAAACGGAAGTGTATTATCACACCCACCTTAAGAAAGATCTAGGAAAAAAAAATAATTGTGGGGTACTGACCCCATAACCCAGGGGGAAAAAAATCCCTTTTAAGGGCAGACTTGATTCCTGTCCTAAAGGATATTGACAGTAAATATAAAATGTGAGACATGAGGAAGTCATACTACCGACATTACTGAACAGCCAGTAGATAGCAATATGTGCTCCCACGGAAGTACATGAGATGTGTCTCTCTCTGCTGTATATCCCACTAGCAGTTCTCTGCAACATCCAGATCCTTGTTTACAACAAGTATTTTGTATGGGAAAAGTTACTTGGGGAACTATAAATTTATAATGCTAAAAATCTATCTTGTAAGCCCTAAGAGAATAGACATGACTCATTTTAAATGCCTGAGGTCTTAAAAATAATCTGAAGTTGTCTTAAAGTAAAGGTATGGCAAAGCACAATAAAATACTTCACACTAACTCAAAATCCTTGAGGCAGAGTAAAAAGGAAACTATTTAAAGCATGCATTAGATTCTGTCCTACATTCACTGTGCTTGGCTAGGCAGGTATTTCAGCTTAAAGAATGGGTTATTTTAATAATAAAATGTTGCATTTACTCTTTCTCTGACCTCCTCTGAACATTATCTCTGTGAATGTGCAGTTTACACTTTGAGTGAAAATACTGAACCAGTAATTTGACTGGAACTGGGTGATCTTACAGGGAAATGAATGTTCCCTGGAGAATGTAGAAAAAGATACCTCAAGAATTGTTATCTTAGTAATATTTAAAAGATGAGTCAAAAACCATAGTGCAGTTCTGTAAATTCTAATGCAGCCACAAGATACACTTAGAAGTCCTTTATGCTACATTGGTTTTAATAAAATTTAAGAGGGTAACATTGTGCCCTTCTTGTCTTGATGTCTGTAACAACAAAACCAGTTCTTCTACACACCATAAAGAATGTATTATGTGCAACCACATATCAGTGACAAATGGCAAATGTTGTGTGAAATGCTCTAACTTCAAAGCAAAACTGAGTGTTTCACTTATGGAGCAGGGGTATAATTCTAGAAAAGTAACTTACCAGGTTGGCAACAATATAATGGTATCCTTTAACATGCTTTCCCACGCTCACAATCTGTAGGAGAGAAATAAGAAAAAAAAAATCCCAATGTCATATTGTTTTCTCAAGAAGAGTGTTCTCATAGACAGATAGATATAAATTCTGAATTATATAACATCAGTAATATAATGTTGAGAGTCCTTCTCTAATAAGACAGCTATAACCTTCCAGGTGCTTAATCATGGTGAGAAGTTAAAATGAAAGTGAGTAATGTAATGAACTGGTGATCTGAGTGTCTTCCATTTGATTGAAAATGTTACTGTCGTATACCTTTTAATCAAATAATACAATTATCTATGGGATACAAATTGAGAAAGAGGTCACACATTAGCTAGAAAGCCTACTTGCTGATGTTCTTTTTCATCTTAAATAAGTGCAGAACTTATGAATCAAACTGGGTTTTCATGTCTCAGGTACAAAGCTGTTTGCCTTGAGGTCATCAAGTACTATGAGTATTATTCAGATTTTAGTAATACACTAAAGACTTTGGCAAGGACAACGCAAGAATGGGAAGTGAGGCTGCCCTTGAGTATTTAACCAAAATATAACATCAAGTGATGTAAAAAGGGATGAACCATGATGGGCAGCTGCTACAATCCCGATACAGCAAAATCAACGAGTTTAGACAAAAACTGTCAGCCTACACCTTGCATCAATATTAGTGCCTTTGCAATGATGGAATGCCTCTTATTAAATGTGCTGAAAGTAAAAAGTTAATAGAAAGTATTTTGTCAGTAGAAAAAAATGTGGTTAATAGTTCCATTGCAGATTAAAGTTGCTTACTACAGTAACTAACAGTAATACCTGCAATATGCAGACTGCATTTAATACCAGTAAGAGTCCTTTAAAGTCTCACAGGAAGTCTAATTTTTCAGCCATTTTTCAGCTCAAATAGGGAAAATTACTTTTTCTCCTCATGTACTCATGTCCACAAATCATTTTAGTTTCCCTCCTATACAGGCAAAAGTTTTTGATGTGGTGCAAGTTACTCAATATGCAATACAGAACTGTCTCCTTTTGTGCTTTGAAATTTTAGATCTAGGCCCTGTCCTGAAGAGCTGGCAACTTCTTGCCTTCATGGATTGTACTTCATGTGCAAAAGACAGAAGAAACTAAGTCATGGAGCCCCTTCTTCCAGTGCAGCAAAAAATAATTAACATCATAGTTTGGAGATAAGAGACAAGTTGCTGAGGGACTAAATAATTTTGCCAAAGATGCTCAAGGATCCAGGGTCTAGATCTGGACTAAGACTTGGAAATGTCTGGTTCCCAGTTCTGTTGCTTCAGTAAGTAGATTTGCTTCTACAGCAGAGTGGAACGAAAAATCAAAACAATGTGGCATAAGCATCTTGTCAGAACTGGTTTAGTTTCCTAATTTTAATGTAAGCAATTTGCCTGATATCCTTTCATTATTCTTGTTTCCCAACCTCTATTTCACATTTATAGTTTGCAACTAAAATGATCATATTTTAAAAGTAAAACCTGAGCTTAAAAAAAACCCCAAAGACATCCAGCCCTCCTCAAGCCATGACCAGATTGTTACTCTTCATATAAATGAATTGCTTGTTTTGGACTCAGCCAAACTCTCATTCAGACTGGTGATTAAATACCATCACTACCATTTTACTGGGGACAGTAGCAGAAGAAATCACACTTTTCCCTTTCACCAACCCAACACACATGAGGAGGATGATGTCAAGCCATCCTTGTCACTGTACAATGGGTTCAAATCCCTGCCGGCACAAGGGAAGAGCTCAATGGCTTCAATGAGGGATGTGATCATTCAGTAAATATTGTACATCTGTACTCTTTCAGCAATACATGGAATTGAAAATATGTGTGCCTCCCCATTATAGGGAAACTGATATAGATTAAAAACTCACATCTTGAAATAACTACTGTATCACAGTTTGAATGTAAATGGATTGATGTGATTTAAGATGTATGTGATATGATAATCAGATTCTCAGTTTGGGCAAATCACTACAGCTCCCTCTGAGATACTGGAATATGAAGTAGCTCTGGCTTAGTGATCTGTTCCTTGGTTTGGTTTCGTAACACAAACTGTGAAAATCATTAGGACACATCAGTTAACTAAAGCACATGATTAAGCTGCAGCCACTGAGGTGCATTAGATACATGTCTATAGTTGTCACAGTCAAAATGAGTAAATATTGCAAACAATCAACTAGACTTGCTTCTGTGGTTGCTCCTAGCAAACGCATGCAGAAATGATTGTGGAATTCCTGGATTTAATGTGAACAACACAGAGTATTTTTGAAACATACATTCGAATTTTCCAGTGTATTCGCTCAAAACTTGTTTCTTCGGGTGAGTAATAAAGGTATGCATTTATGTATCATCTAGTTGTCTTAATTTCCTTTACAGTCAGTGGAAGATCAGGCACTTCGAGGAAATGATTCATCTTATCCTAAAGCACCTGTCTAAGATTAATTAGACAGCTTGTGCCCTGAAAGTGCCTATTTTTCTGCACTGGCTAGAGAAAGAGTTGATGATGATGAACTCTGATGTAGACACCTACATTTTATATCCCTAATGTTAACTGATAGAAATTTCACCCTAGGAATGCTGGTCATGCAGACAGAGAAGAGAAATGATGCTACATGGCTTGTATTTCCAACCAAGATTGGCTACAATTTTGATTTTGAAGATGTTTGTGGTCATTTATTACACATGGTTTATAAACCAGGAATTGTTCATGATTCAGGAAAATAGTGCCTGTTCAGTGAAATGGCACTTTTGAGCATCTCATACCTCTGAATATTCAAAATATATAGAGAGTGATCTTTCTTAAATACTCAAAGCTGCAGTTTATGATCTATAAAATAGGTTGTGAATTCTTCCTACCTTTCTCTATACTGTGCTTCTGCATTGAGATAAATTGAGGCAATGAACTTAAGTCTTATAACTCCCTTACATAAGGGAGTTCCTGACAGCTACTCAGTCTGGAATGCAAACTCTCACACTTTTCTTCTCTATTCTTGAGCTGCTTAGCGGTGACTAAAGCTTTAACAGAGATGAAAACTCAACCACTCCAATTCATGTATTTAGAATCTGCCCTTGATGTGAAATGCAGCACAGAAATGGCTGCAACCAGGAGATTCACTTCAAAAGAGCATCCTGCTACCAAGTAGGATGCTCTGTGTGCCTGCGGGCCCCACTCCCTGAGACTGGCTCTAAGCTTAGAATTATAGAATGCTTTGTGTTGGAAGGGACCTCAAGGATCATCCAGTTCCAACCCCCTGCCATGGGCAGGGACATCCTCCACTAGACCAAGTGGCCCAAAGCCCCATCCAACCTGGCCCTGAACACTGCCAGAGAGGGGGCAGCCACAGCTTCTCTGGGCAGCCTGTACCAGCACCTCACCACCATCACAGGGAAGAATTTCTTCCTAATGTCTAATCTAAACCTGTCCTCTTTCAGCTTGAGGACATTACTCCTTGTCCTATCATCACACTCCCCGATGAAGAGTCCTGCTCCCCCTTTCCTGTAGGACCCTTTCAAGTATTTGTAGGCTGTCATTAGGTCTCCATGAAGCCTTCATTTCCCCAGGCTGAACAAGCTCACCCATGGGGCAGGTGGCAGGTGTATAGCACAAGGTTACACAGTGAAGCAGAATGCTACACTGGCTTTTTTATATTCATTTGCACGTTGCAATTCAATGTCTGAAGAAATTATTGAATAATCAACCCTCTTTTAAAGAAGAATGAGTAAGAAAATACAATCTGCTTCTCAAACTGCTACTAACAGGAAAAACAAGAGCCACTCCATGTATTACTCGATAGTCACGCTATTAGTGAATATTTCACTTCAGTCAATGCAACAAGACAGAATCAAAGAAAGTGAAATATCGAGGCCATTAGGCTATCAAGGTTGTTTTGGACTCTAATGCAGCATTTTTTTCCAAATATTGTTCTGTATATGAATGTCCTCAGAAAGGTGAACTTTGGGGAAAAAAAAAAAATCAGCCTTGGGCTCTATTTACTTTACTAAATGTATTATCTATAGGAAACTGAAAAGAACAGGACATTGTGAGAATTTTTCGTTGCTGTTCTACCATACTGTAATTAAGAAAATACCTTATCCTTATTCTGATTTTCAGTGATTCCAGTGGTAATCAAAACTAACTAGAATTATACCACTGACTTTAAAGTGTGGTACAAGCGGGGCCAGGGAAATCTGAATCCAACTTAGGCTTTAGACACAACTCTGAACTTTCTGACTTTGTCATACAATACTGTTCTTTCCATTTAGCTGAACAATAGTCTGGCTTAGGAATTTCAGGAACTATTCCACTATCGAAAAGAAGAGCTACCAGTGTCTGCTTTGATTCGTTTCTTTTTTTTTCCTTTCCCAGGAATGGTGACTTCTTTGCCATTGAATGATAAAACTGATTTTGATAAAACCATTTCCAGACTTACATCTGCACCTGAACAGAGAAATCAGGACCCAAGTCATCCTCTGTTCTCCACTACTATGAAATGGATATTGCATATAACTCATTTTAAAAGAATGTTTAACTTCTGTAGCAGGAAATGTCCCTTGTTATGATTTCCAGAAGATGGAGGTCAGTATGGCTGGAGTGAAAAGGACTTATTTTCAGTTAAATCTCTTCAAAGGGTGATAGCTGTGCATTACCAATGGGACTCTAACAAAGGTTTTCCTCTCTGCTATTGTGTCACAATCCAGTGCCTTAAGAAAAAGAACACCTGCAATAAAATGAAGTCTCTCTAACACAATATAAAAAGTGCAGAGACTTGTTAAAGATGGGAGATTGAGACCTGACCTGAAATACTGTGGCAGAAATGGCGATGATATAAACCAAAACTGAAATGGGATTTTATACAATACCTGAAGTAAGGATAAATCTTTTACAAAGCCATAAAAAAGCAATTGAGAAACAAGCTTAATTTTAACAGCTAGTGCTCATGAAAGGGCACTGCTGTTGTGGAAAGGGTGGGACATTAACAGCTGACAAGCAGCAGAGAGGATGTTAAAGGAGGCATCAAACAAAGCACAAGTGGCTCCTTACAAACTGGTATTTCTTTCTCTGCTGTGAAGGCAGGTGCTGAGCCAGCACAGCGCTGCGTGTGCCAGCCCCATGCACTGCTGAGTGAAGGGTGCATCCCACACAGCCCCTGAGCCCATGACCAGAAGGCAGTGCAGAGCCCTGCGTGGATGGATAGCTGCTGGGGAAGGAAACCTGGAGTGGTGGCTCAAAGCGCATTCACCAGTGCCCTGAGCATGACTGGCTGCTTTCTGGTGCTGCTGAAGTCACTTGCATTCAGAGACTACTCCTGAGTGAGCTAAAAGGGAAATAAGGAGCTGCAGGGAAAATGGAGCTAAGGAAGGAAAGGAAGGGTACAAAAAGAAGGTCACTTTAGAAATTCCCTGAAACATTTGTATTCATCTTTTGTCTTCTGCCACCTGTTTGTTCTTTCAGTGACTGAAACAGCTCATATCTCCAGTCCAACCCTCATCAGTTGTGTGGTGCAGTGACAAAACATGGTTTTATTACTGTGCAGCGCAGGACTATGATAGTGTGCAAAATGACAGCTGCCTATGCAGAAAATGAGCCTATGCAGAGAGCTCCTCCTGTCTCTGTGGGGTGAGGAAGACACTGGTGGCAGTGCCAGCAGCTAGCTCCCTCATGGAGAAGAGCTCAGTTTGCATTAATACTACAGTGTTGCTTAGAAGCAACTCCGTAGATCTCTAGGGAAGAAAAAAACCAGAAACACATGGAGAGAAAGGAATGATGAGGAAAAAGAACTTTATGAATCTTCCAACTCCTCTGGGACCAAGAAGATATACTGCTATGATGCCCCTGAAGGAGTGTTAAGTCCAACAATGCTGCTACCAGCCTGAATTACCGTGTGCTGTGCACATATCAAATTCTTTGGCTAATGGTTTGCTCCTGTGGTTTTGGGTGAGGAGAACTAAACGTGAATTTTGTTCATGGTAATGGACAGAGGAAACATGGAGACTGAGAGACGATGCAAGTTCATGTAATTTCTGACTCACAGGACAAAGAAATCCTCATTATGCAACTAAACTGCACATAAAGGCAATGCAACTTCTTGTTAAATACTTACCTGTGGTGTGCTAGTGATCCTGTGTGTCAGTGTGCTGCTGTGTTCATGAAAAACAGAATAAATTGTGGAGGAATGACTGAGCTAATACTCTAATTAATTAAGATGCTTCATTAATTTCTGCCTTCTTGTAAGCATTATGTTACAATGTATTAAAGTATTATGTTTTAATTTATTATTATCTCAAATTAATTATGCCAGTGATCTAAATATCATTTGCAAAAATGCCAGTTGCTAGCTCCAGTTAGCAGACACACTGGAAGCTAAGATGAGAAAAAACACCTTTTTAAAAGCAGCAAAATTTACAGCTTGATTGTTTTAGAGAAATTCAGCAGTCAAACATTACGTTTAGCACTCCTGAAGCAAAATATGAAGAGCAGACCAAGAAGGAGTAGAGTATGTCAGCTTCTGTACTTTTTCTCCACTCAAAGATTTACTTACTTTTATTTTGATGGCAATAATAATAATAATTATCAGTATTATGCTGGGACAGCCTGCTCCATTTTACCCGTCAGAGAGATTTGGTTTTCATTGCCTACACATACACGGTAGTTTTCAGCTATGTATCTCAAGGCTCTTTAAGGCTAGGGGATCAGTGATTTCAGACGACACACTGGAAAACTGAGTTAGTCAGCTATGAACTGTGTCCAAGACACTGTAGCTTCTTCCCTATCATGGTTGTTATTAAGTATTTTTAGCTTTTATTAAATTATATTGTAATTTTTACAAGATAAATGATACTAACACTTTGCTATGTGACAGCTTTACATCCATGTTTAATTTTTAACATCACAAAATACAATGTACATGATTTTCATTATCATGTATCAATTCAGCTGTGTACGATGAAGCATTAAATATGCACCAGATGCTGCATAGCAGTTTCACCTCTGTGTTTAAAGGCAAACACAGCCCTGGGTGAGAGAAAGGCTTGTTCTTGCTGATACAGAGCACTGACAGAGCTGAGAAAAGTGGTGCCTGTCTATTGTGAAACATCCTGTTTAGTTCTTATCAGGAAGAGGAGGGCAGGGAGCATGAAAAGAGTCTGGAATCAGCCAGGCTGGTAGCTCAGGAGCCAGACTGATGATCTCTGACAGTAAAACTGATTGACTATGCAAAATTCAGAAGAAAAAAGCTGCTCACAGGGGACACCTTGGAAAACATCTAACACAGAGTGCTGAGGGTTGAACTTTGTACTGGTGGAGATGGGTGGGAAATGATGGAACTGCTACAGACGGAAAAAGAAAGGAAATCCATTGCCATTCTTGTGCAATGGAGAAACACTTTTTTGCTGAATAGCATCTGTGTATGTCCACATTCCAGTGTTTATGCATGTATCTGTGTCTACAAATATAGAAACTAGAAATGTTACTGCATGTGAATTCGCCTGAGAAAGCAGGAAAGTAGGAGTAGCAATATGGCCTTTCAGAAAGAAGTAAACATCAAGGTCCTTGGCAAATGCAATTACAGTTAGCTTGTATCTTTCACTTTGCTTTGCAAGCTTTGCGTGAAGATTATTATGGAGACACAGTTAAATTCAATTCCTCATCCAAGTCTGCCCAAGAGGACTACCTGAAATTAGGAAGAAGTAGCAGGGTATTTAGTAGCAGAGAAATGAGGAATCAAAATGTGGAGAAGCATGTTGCCTGGCTTAGTCAAGGATTTTCTTAGATGTGGTCACTTAAGGTAGCACAGATGTTGATCTGATCACTCTTTCTAGCTGTTTATGATGCAAGCACATTATGGATTTGCAAAGGTCAATACAAGATGACACAGTTCACCTGCTCATAAGGCAATTTTATCTCAAAAGCTGCATACAGGTGTACAAACAGGGTAACAAGAAACAAATGACCTCATCTGTGTAGATCTGTGCCTTATTTTTTTGCCTGACTCTCAGTGTGACACAATAAACACAGCAGGACAGGGCAGGTATGCTCTGGGTGGCAACAAGCTTCGTGGGCAAGCTCCTGGGGGTTCTGGTGGGCAAGTTCACCAGTCATGCAGCCTCATGGCAAAGAAAGCCAACAGCCTCGTGGGATGCATGGCCAGCAGGTTGAGGGAGGTGATCCTTCCCTCTGCTCAGCTCTGGTAAGAACCATCTAGAGGGCTGGGTCTAGTGCTGGGCTGCCCAGTACGAGACATGGGCATACTGGAGTAGGACCAAAGAAGGGCCACAAAGGTGGTTGAGAGCTTGAAGCACCTGTTATATGTGGGAAAGCTGGGAAAGCTGGAGCTGTTCAGCCTCGAGAAGAGAAGGCTCAGGTATATTAGTAATATGTATAAATTTCCATATGATGGGATGATATAAGAAAGACTATTCCTGAAGGTGCACAACAATAGGGTAAAAGACAAAGGCCACTGGTTGCAACACAATTAGTTCCAGCTAGATATGAAGATATTAAGTTATTTACTTATTTAGCATGGTGTAGTCAAGTACTAAAACAGGGGATAAAGGAGTTGTGGGATCTCCATCCTTGGAGGTATCTGACTGGATGAGTAAACTGATCTAAGCTTGCCCCCCTTGAGCAGCTGGAGTGTCTAGATGACCTTCAGAGGTACTTCCAACACAAATTATTCTGTTGTTCTGTTTGTAGAATACAGCTGTTCATGTCACTACTTCACAGTCCAGGTCTGAAATCTGCCTAAAAACAAATCTCAGAGCTCTGTTTTCTGGTACATTGTTTGCTCTGCAGTGTTTAGTATGTGCTGACAATAAGAATTCTTCAAAGAAATAAATCCAGGACCATAAATGTTAAATTGCATCTTTAGCATGTCACGCTTTTTTAAAATTTTCTTACATAATTTTAAATGCCCTTTTGATAAAGATTAACAGCAAAAAATAAGAAAGAAAGGCCAAAAAAAGTATTTACGGTTAACAAAACTATCCATCACGAGCTAAGTGATTCTTATATTACACTTCTCAGCTTAACTGTAAAATCTATTTGAAGCATTGACTTCATTGTATATTTGAGCACTGAACAAACTGTAAGTAATAGCCTTGAGATCAGCTATGGCTGAGCAAATGACAGCCTGCTTCTCTAGTAATAAGTGTTATTAGGGTCTGAAGAAGTAAAAGAACAAATACGACGGATGGAAAAATAACGTATGTTTTCATTGAAATCTTCAAAATGATTTTCTGTGGTATTCTTCAAATCTGGCCACAATTTCATTGCTTTATTGCACTTCACTCTTGCTTGCAAGTTAGCAAACAAAGAAATAACAAAAGAAAACTCTGACATGTACTTATTGAAGATAAATTATTCTGCCCAACTAAATCCAAGTAAAACTGAAAAGAGTGATGCAACATTTCCTCAAATTTGTGTGTTTTGCTATATATATTTCAGTCCTCTTTCCTAAGAAAATCATATTTGTGCTACTGAGCTGTCTGTGGGTTTATCAATTTTCCAGTAAAATACATTTTAACACATTTGGCAATTTCAGCTATATTTGAAAGGAAGACAAGATGTCTTAGATGACATTGTGGCTAGTTGATCTTGGCTAGACACCAGGTGCACACCAAGTTGCTCTGTCACTCCCCTCCTCAGCAGGATGGAGATAGGGCTAAACCAGGATGGAACAAAAACTTGCGGGTGAAAATAAAAGTAGTTTCATAGAGCAAAAGGCTACACATGGAAGCAAAGGAAAAAACAAAACATTTATTCTCTACTTCCCATCAGCAGGTGACATCAGGCCACTTCCTGGGAAGTAGGGCTTCAGTACATGTTGGGGGTTGCTCCAGGAGACAAATGTCATAAAAAATTATTGCCCCTACTTCTTCCCCCAGTCTCTCAGCTTTTATCACTGAGCAGACTTCACATGGTATGGAAAATCCCTTTGGTCACTTGGGGTCAGCTGTCCTGGCTGTGTCACCTCCCACGATCTTGCCCACTCCCAAACTGCTACTGAGGGGGAGAAATGTTGGAGAGACAGCCTTGATGTGTGACAGCACAGCTCAGCAGTAACCACAACACTAGTGTGTTACCAACACCTTGCTGGCTGCTGATACACAGCACAGTGCTGTGGGGGCTGTTGTGGGGAAAATAAACTCCACCTCAGCCAGACCAAGACATTAACTCTGTAGAGTCCCCGTTAACACTGGCTGCTGGGTGGGAAACAGAGACCCATATGCTTTTGCAACCAAAGTGGTAAGAAACAGCCAGACATTGGACCTCCTGTCTGACAGTTACTTGTCAGCACATGGGAACTGTCAACTTGCACATATTTCCTGATTAGCCACAGTAAGTGCTATTTCTTGCTTTCTCAGTACTTATTTGGGAAGAAGCTTTTTATGGTGCTGGTGGCGGTGGTGGTCTGAAGAAAAAGCCCACAAGAAACAGGGGGGTATCAGTCCTTACTTTTTAGTGTTTTAGGTATTCTAAACACTGCTTCATTCTGCTATATGAAGCTTCTGGCTTGATTCAGCTTGTACTGATAAAAAGTAAGCAATTATTAATTATCAGTGGAACACAATGAGAAAAAAAAGAGAAATAAAAATAATAATAATTTTTTAGACTGGGAAGCCTGACTTGGGGTTTCATAAGTTCAGTCTGAATAGGCATTCAGTATTAACTTTGGACTTTCTCTGTAATAAATAGAAACATATTTTGTTTGTAGGCATATTTATTTTGAAATGAGTTTGGTATTTCAAATAGAAATGCAGTAAATATATAATAGGATTAAAGTAATGATTCTCTAATGTTGGTAGATGCACCCTTTATCTATAGGCTGACTGGACCTGTGATTTTCAGTGAATAAAATTGAAAAGGAGTAAGAAAAGAAAACTACTAGCAGAAAGTGAGAGAAACACATAGGCCTGATTCTTGCTGTGCCATATGCAGTTAAATGACTACTTTGGCCTCGATCGTTTAGATGCTGTACTGATTGCTGCCAGTATCAATTGTTAGGAAATGGAAGTAACAATGTTACAATGTGTTTCAAGTCTTAATTTCATTTAAGGCAGAAAGTTCTTTGTATTAAATTCAGGAGACCACTTTAGAAATGCAATTTGGAAAGAAGAGATACATAAGCAGAGAATTTTCTGCCTCTCTAACTTTCATCCTTTGATTCAGAGTATGTTTGTGCTCTAAAAAGACCACCTGCTGAAAGTGTCATGAAAAAAAAAGGATGTTGACAAACAAGGACATAACAGGCCTTGACAGAAGAATATGAATCACTACAAATGCATTCTGCTGTATCAGCTACATCCCTTATATAAATCCGTGGTGATATAATTTTATCTTTATGTGTCTTTGGTTTAGCTCCTTTTTTTGTCTTGTTCTGGTAAGCTGGAGAGGTAACAGTAAAAACAATCTCTGATTTCATGCTTGCAGGAAAACAGGGCTTTGTTCCTGATTTCACTTACGTAATATAAACAAAGAAATACCATAGTTTATTTATAAAAATTAAAATCACTTGGCATGTTTTTATTGTGGCTGTGTATGAACAGATGAAATGAAGTGTCAGGTAAGTAAACTGGGGAGACACTTCATCAGATTTAGCAAGATTCTAGAAAACATTGTTATTCATAAAGAGTCCTGTGTGACCATTAAGACTAGATGTGCTTTCTCCAAGAGGGACACACTCTTGCTAGAAGTTCTGGGGGAAACTGACATGAAATAGATCTTCATAAAATCACAGAATCACAGAATGGCTTGAGGTGGGAAGGATGTTAAAGATCACCGGGTTCCAACCCCTCTGCCATGGGCAGGGATACCGCCGATCTACATTTTACTGCCTCAGCTGCTCCTGTGCAGCACTGAAGCACACAGGTTTGTGGTGATTTCTGGGGGTAAGCAGCAGTGGTGATGTCAAGCAGTGCATCCGCTTGTGTCAAGCATTGTGCAGCTGCCCAAAGCATCAGGACTGCCATGGCCTCCCTGAGAGGCCACGGTGAGGGAGCAGACCATGCCCAGAGTCACAGGCCTACCCTGGTAAATTAATGTGGGTTAGGACCCCCTTGCACTCCCCAAGGGCAAACCATGCCCACCACTTAAAGCAGGCAAATAAAGAAAACGCTTACAGCAAAAGTCTTGACGTTTTTGGACTGCCTTTCAGAGCCTGGGATTGCCAGATGACAAGGTCTGCCAGAGGAGGGAAAAGGAGGCGTTTCATTCAGAGATGACAAAAAGGGTTTCCTGGTTACTGATGTTATAAGATATTAAGGAGGTAGGGTGTTCTTTCACCATTCTGAGAATGATGTCTAAAAAAGAGCTAGAATTATCTTGGTATGCTGAAGTTACAGCAGATTCTCTTGAGTAGGTGGAGATCTACTGACTCAGACAGGCTGAAGACGCTGTCTATCTTACTGATGAATTGAAGCAATAGCTCTGTGACCCTGCTGAAATGGCTGTCTTGCTCCAATGTTGTGCTTAAAAAGGGCTTTGAGCTGAGCCACAACAACTAGTGATGATAAAGCAAGCAAAACATTTTCAATCACCCCCAAATATCCCCAGATGCTACTGGAGACTGCATGGTTTTGTGTGGCAGAAAACGGCCAAAGAGTAGCATAGCTTCATTAAGAAACCATCACAGTCTTGTAAGTCATGGTATAGCCTTGAGAGGTATGATCCGAAAACTCTTCTGAGGCTGAGACTGTAGAGGACAATCCAAGCAAATTGGCTATAAACACTTGTGTGCAGGCTGAATGCTTCTCCTGAATTTAATGCTGTCTCTACTCTTCCTTTCTAGAATAGAAACGTGAAAGTGGAACTGGGCAACCACTAGCAGCATGAAGTTTAACAAGAGCAAGTGCCAGATTCTGCACCTGGTAAGGGGCAACCCTGGCTGTGCATCCAGACTGGGGGATCAGATGCTGGAAGTCAGCTGGGCTGAGAGGGATTTGGGGGTCTTGGTCAACAGCAAGTTCAACATGAGCCAGCAGTGTGCCCAGGCAGCCAGGAGGGCCAACTGTATCCTGGGGTGCATCAAGCATGGGATGGCCAGCTGGTCCAGGGAGGGGATTGTCCCACTCTACACTGTGCTGGTGCGGCCTCACCTCGAGTGCTGGGTGCAGTTTTGGGTGTCACAGTACAAGAGGGACACAAAACTATTGGAGAGTGTCCAGAGGAGGGCAACAAGGATGGGGCGTGGTCTGGAGGGGAAGACTTCTGAGGAGAGGCTGAAGTCCCTTGATTTGTTCAGCCAGTAGAAGACAAAGCTGAGGGGAGACCTCATCGTGGTTTGTGACTTCCTGATGAGGGGGCGTGAAGAGGCAGGCATTGATCTCTTCTCTTTGGTGACCCGTGATAGAAACCAAGGGAACAGTATTAAGCTGTGACAGGGAAGGTTTATGCTGGCTATCAGTAAGAGGTTCTTTACTGAGAGGGTGGTTGGGCACTAGAGTAGGCTCCCCAGGGAAGGAAGATCATATGGTGAAAAATGCACATTGTGGGTTGTGCACAGGGGGAGTCTGGATATCAGATACATTGTTGGGTTCCATGAGAGAAATTGTCTCTGAAGGCAGGCCTCAGGTACGGAGTGTGGAGGCAGCTTCCACATACATCAATGCACATGGAGAGGAAAAAATACATACATAAAACTAATGAACGAAGAAAAATATATAAGGGAAAAAAAAAAGAAAAGAAAAAGGTTAAAGTTGCACAAGAAGTGAGGAAACAGCAAGATGCTAATTTTCAGAGCTAGGCAGCTGGGAGAGGACAGCGATAATACAAGGTCAGGTAAGTAGGCACCAGGTATGGTCAGGAGAGCAGTGCATGAGCTCAGTATTTGAACACAGCCAGCAGTCAAGTCTCCAGTCTTCATTGCTTGAAGTCCACAGGCATGAGAAATGTGACTGTGTATGCATATATGGGCAGTCACTTGAAAAGAAACGCAGAAGCCCACAAGCAAGTTTCTCTCCCTTCATTAGCATAGATTTAAGGGCAAGGCACTTTGAGTTACGGTCTCATTACTGAGATTTAATTACTTTTCCTAAATGTTCTGCAGAACATTTACTTGTATATTGCAAAGTATTACAGTATAGTCACAACTTAGGCTCTCAATTACAGGAGAACTAGGCAGGAAAGAAGTTGAGTTAATTAGAGTCACTGAAGCTTAATCAATTCCTCTGTGTATGTGGGGAAGAGTATGCCAACTTTTAGTCCACTTGTGAAGCCACCTTACCTGTCTGCTACAGGTCGTTAAAGCCTTCATGCTCAGGATAAAAGCCACCAGCTGATACATTATAATGTCTGTCATTTTGCATTTTCTACACTGGGGCTAGACTGCTTGTGTTTCAATCCCATTTTTGGCAGACTACATGTTTTTGTGTCCAAGACTGTTTCTGACTGCCCATCCTTAAGCAGCACTTGATCTCTGAAGGCAGTGTGTTCATCTTGGAGTCCCAAACCAGCACCCCAGGTCTCCTTGTAGATAAGCCTGTCTAGGAAGACCAGGACCTTTGCAATGGACAGTAAAGCTGCAACTCTTGTGCATACCCTGACTAGCCTGGCAACACATAGAAAGGTATGCACCCTGCTTGTAGAGTCACCTTCCTTTGGAAGGATGGAGAAAATCGACAGGAATGTTACGGGGGAAGAGAATTCTTACGATCTGGGAAAATCACAGAAATGTTCTAAAATATCTGAATTCCTATTTAATTAGGTCAATTGTAAAAAAATACTATATATGTGTATATATATATATATAGGTATATATACATATATGGGCAGCCACTAGTGAGAAAAGGTAAAAAAAAACATATGCCCAAAACCCAATCTCTCTCACTTCATTAGACTAGACTTATGGGCAAAGGCTTTACACTTAGGTGTGAATAAACGCTAGCACAAGTACAGAAGAGCTCCTTTAACAGATATAATTCATCCCCCACAAAATTGGACAATAACAAATGAATCCCTTCCTAGAAGGGCTTGTATGGATGACTAACACACAGGTATGTTGCAAATTAGGTGTTAGCTCCTACCCTCCCCTTTCCCTGTGCAGTTAATGGAAAGAGGACTCCCTTAGCTTCTGGGCTTGCCCTGGAGAGGTTAGCCAAACTCACCCCATCTGATTCAGTCTGTTGAGGCCAGGCACTTCATTTTTATGACTTACCATGCCTGTTTTAACTACTTATTTTAGGCATGAAAAATCCAGATCTGTACGAAGTCAGAGGAGGTCAAAACCTAATCACATTAAAATCAATATCCAATTCAGTTCTGCAAGACCTGAAC
The DNA here is from genome assembly GCA_013400835.1 of Zapornia atra. Lineage (NCBI taxonomy): Eukaryota > Metazoa > Chordata > Aves > Gruiformes > Rallidae > Zapornia > Zapornia atra. The sequence continues at coordinate 20,807 of VZTU01012228.1, forward strand.
AAAGAGCACAGGTTATGTTCCTAAAAAGGAGCTGACTGTGCCGGTGCCAATCTAGAAGGAAAATGAGTAGCAGCTCCTAGAAGCAAATAAAATGTACACGTGAGATCGGTGAGATCCAAACGTGCACTGGATGACTTCATTTTGCTTTGAATATGAGTGGATACTCAATAGATACACCTACGCAGAATGGTGGGTGTACTTCAAGACTTCTGGCAATACAGCATACGTTATCTAAGTCACATTTGCATGCCATGTTAGAGAGAGCAGGTACATACACACAAGCACACACACGGAGGAGAGAGAGAGAATATATTTTTCCAAATGTATTTTAAAAGACCCTCACATGGGTGTTCTGTTTTACTACACCATAGGCTTGATCTGGGGGAGGAATTCAGAAAGCATGTGTAAAAACATAACAGCATTCAGAATAAAATAAAATAAAAAAGGCCAAATGACTATCTATAGCAATATGGCATCATCTATTCTTCTCATGGCAACAGCCACAGAAAAGCTCCTTGTTAAATCAGCCATACTATTAATTCTCAGTTTCCCTCTTTATCTTCAGCCAGTGAAAGCAAAACTGACGTTTGTATTTCTACAAGTACCACTTGATGCACTTTTGCATCACAAACAGCGTTACGTAACTTCTGCGATTTCAGAGGCGGATGCATCGGGAACGTTTCTGCAACAGAATCTTCAAACTTCCCCAACGCGCTGGCAGAGCAGCAGCCTGGGAGCCGAGGATGTGCCACCAGAAGATGGCATTCATCGCCTGCACTTCTGCAGCAGCAGGGACCGAACCGTGTACCGAATCAGCATCACATGGGGGATCATGCGAGAAGCAGGCAGTTAACCCTAAGTAATTTTCCCGTCATTTGACAAAATGCTTCTTTCAAACCATTATTTTATTTTCCCATCATTTAAGAAAGAACTCATACAGAAGTGCTGTATAGAGACAGATTTGCCATGTCAGAAGAGCAGGATTTTATATTCACTTTACACACTGGTATAGGTACTACCCAGTACAAGTCAGTCCGTCTGGCCGAGTATATTTTTTATGAAATACTAGCTTTCTGTGAATTATTGATGGAAAAACCTGGCCTTCCTTCCCAGTTCAATGTTTATTCTACTGTTCTTTGTATTAAAAAATACTCTGCTGAGGTAATAAAACTATCAGTTTGAATATGTGTAATAGTAACTTTAAAACATTTTAAGGCTAGAAATACATTAGGTGAACACAAAGTTAATGCTGGATTCAAATAAGCTGCTTTTCTTCCCCCTCAAACAAAATCAAGCTTTATTGTCATGAAGGTACAGACTCAGGGCACTTTGGAATTAAGCTATACCATGTTGTTCTGCCAGTCCTAAGACCGACCCTGAGGCAAGATGTACCAGATGTGGAGGTGCTGGGATGCATGGCCAAATGTGCAGCTGCGCTTGCAGCACCCTTCCTTCACCCACGACCTGCTGAAACGGAAAGGGGGACTCACTGTGCTGTTACAAGAAGAATTATATAGGAAAAGGAAATGGAGCAGGCAAGTGGACGTACAAATATAGGCCCATGAAGAAAAACAAAAATAAAGGGCAAGCAATCTCATTTCCATCAAGAAAATAAATGAAACACAATGCACAATGGTATCTCATCTGGAGTTTCAGTAATGTGCTTACAGTGACATTAAAAGCAGGTATTACCTGTTCTAAGAGATTCTGAAGCCTCTCTATTTCACAGTCTATTACAAATTTCTTTTCTTGCCTTCGGTCCAGGTCTTCTAAAAGCCGCCTGTAGCTAGCATCGTTAAAATTCTCCACGCAGATGGCACTGACTTGCCAGCTATTTTGTCCCGCTTTTTCCATAATAGCTTGAAGTATTGAATAACCTAAAAGAAAATGATACAATACACTAGTAACACAATCATTGCATTTTTTTAATAGGAATCATCCTTAATCAATATTAGGTATCTTAGTATTTGCCCTTGCAGGAAAAGGGCTGTATCCCTACCTATGCTGTTAGCCATAACCAGTGCACAGTATACAGTTAATGACAACTACTATTGCTGTGATCAGAATTCTTGAAATGATCCTCTGCATTATGGATAATTTTTATATGATTTATAGACACAAACTCTTCCAGTAGAATATTCAGTGTCTCAAATTGGTTTTGGACATGTTACTATATCCGGGCATTTCATGACGCAGAGAAGAAAAAAACCTGAGCCTACTCATTCAACCGAATTTGTATACTACATTGTAAGTTAGCCATTCAAATGATTCGCTTCATTTGTTGTTGGGTTGGGGTTTTTTTTGACAACATTTAATCCAAGCAGTTTTTAATGCTTTTTAATAAGATTTTTTTTCCATTTATTTATGCATATAGATAAGCCAGTATAAATGTGTGAAGAAAAATGGTATTGATCTATTTCATATTTCCTATATAGCTTTAATCAATACATACAAATTGTTTAGTGGTCAATGAATGAAGGGCACTATAGAAGCAGTATTACTGATTTTTATCATTACCAGCATTTGATACCCTCTTTGTCATCTTTGAACTCAGGCTCCCTGCCCCCAGTCTGAACGTGCCATTGCCTGCCAGCCCTTTGCCTTCGTCCTTCTCATTTTTTCTAGCTGGGGATGCACAGTACAGAGGCAGGAGAGGAGCTTGTGACGTATCTTAGGAGAGCTTGCAAGTCTAGCCTTGACTTGTACAACCAGCTCCTGAAGTAGGAAAAATGTACCGTTCCATCTTTTATTTAGAGTAAATGGTGAATTTGTTTAAAGCAACGAAGACTACACACCTCAGACCCAGAGTTAGTGTTAAAGACAAAAAGGGCAGATAGGTTTGTCAGTAACATAACACAAATGATACAACACAGAGATGGTCCCCCTGTCTAGAGCCACTACACAAAGCATTGTGGCTTTTTCCTCATTGTCTGAATTCTCTCCACAAGCTTTAAATTAAAGATTTCACCTCTGGAAAACTACCCTTAGTGATGGGGCAGCACAGCAGTAGTTCTTTTCTCTCTTTCACTAGAAGGTCCCACACCTGAGTGCAGTGATCCCTGTCTGTCACTGAAGATCTTGAAGATGCCACTGCATGAGAGATTCCCCATAAAAAGCACTTTCAGACATTCCCATGGATTGCAAGAGGAATTTCTGTAAGTGACATTTCAGAAAGGGTTTGTTTTGATATACTATATATATATGTATATGTAGGTATATTTTGAGTGCGCTGTTGCTGACCAATTACCAGAAAATCTACAAAACCACCAAAACCCGAGTTTGCCTCCAATACAATAAAAGTAGACAGCAGATTTATCAGAATATGAAGATTTTAGGACCCACGAGAAACTATTTCTCTTGCAAATTTAGGAGTAGCCATTCTATTGACTCCTACAACATTTGCTGACTTTGAAATTTTAACTTAAAAACTTCACCTTCTTATCAGTATGACAATATTAACCTGCACCTTGAAGAGGATGTTCATTAGTTTTTTCCTCCAATTCAAATTAGATATTTAAGATAAAAATACAAACATTTATAATGAATACATAAAATGCCTAACATTTTAGTGTATAAATTACATTTTAATTTTATGAAACAGTATTTTATTTTAGGAAATGAACTAAAATGTTTGATGTATTGATTATTAAAACATTTTTGTACTCAGCATATATTTTTAACCCAATGACAGTTATTTTTTTTCAAAGAACCATACAGCTTTCCTGTTAATTGCTGCATAATTATTCTGCTTTTCCTGTTGCTATATTCAATCTCCCTTTTGCCTGTAATTATCTTTGCAAATCATGACAAGATTCTTTCCCAAACATTGTATTTCTTGCTTCATTTCCTGTTCATTTCCATATATAGACATACATTAAGACTACTCCAGTGTTCCAGGGGTTTCTGCCTCATTTACAGTGTAACTTTGACTTGATCTTTGCTACAAAAGCAGTCAACATTTACTTAATTCAGCTTCCTGACACAGATTAACATTTTCTTTGATTCAGAATGAATGGTGTTTGAAACAGCAATTGACATTCGCTCAGCCCTTTTGTATTTCTCTTGGACAACTTTGCTAAAATGTGTTTTGATCAAACTGGGAATTTATCCCAACACAAAGCATGACAAATACCAGACAAACACATAGAAAAGTTTTTCTTCTACCTTGGATCAAAGTTTGACTTGCAACATCTCGTTAGCAACTGCCTTCATTTAGACATCTGAAGCTTCTGTAGTAGCTTCTTGTCATTAACTGGCATTCAGATGCAGGTTTTCATGTTAGCCTGTCTTTCACATGGAGCGTAATATAGCTAAAAGCTCAGTTACTGTATATGGTGCAACGTCTCCATTGGAAGAGTCCAGAATTCTTGTGCAAGTGATCAGTGGCAAAGACATCTACTCAGTGTGCCGGAACAATTTTTAATATAACAGATCAACAAGGGTGGAGTTAACACAGAATGAATTAAGGCTTTCACAGGCTCCGTTGGCACAGAAAGACATGCTGAGGAGAATGCTTATTTATTCAAAATAACTGGCTCCAGCTAATGGGGCGGGTTGGGGGTGGGGGGCGATGGGGAAGATGCATGTAGTGCTGCAAACATTTTTTCAAGGCAAAACCCTTGAAACTAACCTGGGATAATTCTCAAAACTGTGAGTGCAGCACTTCTATTTAGATACATTTCTTACACACCTGAAAGATGTTTGCACAAGTAAAGACAGCAGGCGTGAGTCTTACAGCTGTCATCTAAAAGGTATTTATTTTACGGTTATATGATGTTTATTCTCAGTTATGCTACAGACAGACCAGTGATTCATTTTCTGGAATAAATTCTGTCCTATGTATTGTGGAATATTTGTTGCATAAAAGCAAACTAAAAAAAACCCACAACACCAGGCTAAGTCATAACAGCTGAGCTATAGAATCAAAACATTTCAAAAACCATTTAGGACTCTGACAATAAAAGGATAGTTCTCACAAGTGTATCTAGTAACCTTTCCTTGCCAACTAATTCAACCATGAAATTCAGATAACTTATTTATCAGAAAATACAAATTATTGTGCCCAAACATAACTGGGTAAAACCTGGAGGTCTGTATCAACAAGCTCCTGATCCTTCCTGGACATCGTGTTTTTTGTGGGGATTTTGTTTGTTTGCTTGTTTGTTTTGTTTTATTTCTAATTAGGAAATCTGTGAACAAGATAAAACATGAATACAACTGCCTGGAAATGCAGGTAAGTCCTTCTGAAACCCAAGGATGCTACATGCAAAAATAGCTTCTTTTTCTTTTTGAAGGGACTATGATTATGATGAATTTGCATCAAATGACCTGGGATGAGAAGGATGCCAAGTGCTTTTTTGAGGTCATTGATCAAATGTAGATACTACTGACAACTGCATAAGGACCATTAATACCAATTCCACCCCAATATATTGGAACCAAACCAGAGACGGGGAAAGTCTACACATTTTTATTTCTTTTTTTTTTTTAATCTCTTCTCTCCTTGATTTTCTGTTCTCTGGTCAAGTGGAATTGTGCTGAACTAGCATACTGCTAATTTTTCCCAAAAAAAATAGCACACAGTCATCGCACTGGGAAAGAAACCCACACAAACTTGAGAGTTACTCCTGCAGAAAACCTACACATTGGGTTGATACTTAGCTAAGTACCTTACAAACAAAATCTCAGATTTATTTTAACCCTGCTTCCCTCATTCCCCACTCCACAGTCATTTTTCCATTGCAAAATGCATCAGCTACTCAAAAACAATGCCAGATGTGCACCTGCTGTTATATCTCTTCAGAGAGAAATTAGTACTTGTTCAGACAGACTGAGACATCTTATGGAGGCCAAAGTGTGTAAAACACAAGCAATTCTTATATTTAAGAATACACTGCAACTGCAGGAGTTTGTTAGTCCAGGATTCTTCCTAATCATTACAACACTGGTGTGATTGAAGCCTAGACACAACCACCCATGTAGCTGAAATCATGAGTGATCTTGAGATCAAAAGTTCAGTGGCCCTTCGGGCTTTTGTATTTGTCTTCTGCTGTACCAGCTAGGCTTTCCCCAATCCAATTCTGTTTCAGCAGTCAGGGATTTAATTTCATTTATTATCATTGAAATGAAAAGAAAAATCTGATATCTAAATCTCTTCAGTGTGTTTAGAATACACTAAAGAGATCAGACAAGCATTTTCTTGACTTATTTTTTCTGCTGGAATGCACTTCTTTCCTTTCCTTTTATTGCCTTCTTCCCCCCGCCCCGCCTTCC
>VZTU01012228.1:27119-53456 GCA_013400835.1 Zapornia atra
TCTTCTTGCTTGCTTGCTTTCACCAGAAGTATTTCAGTGATCAATTACAGAGTTATAATTAAATTTCAACAACTTTCATCTTCCAGCAGCCTTTTCATTCTGGGAAACCATTTCCGCCACCCCTCCAAGCACACATTCCTGATGGTGTTGCCAGGAGAAAGATAGCAAGGCGGCTGCTTGCTCCAAACAGTAGCACCCTCAGCAACAATTCTCATTTTGGAGCTATTGCTCAGGACGTTACTTATGATTAGTTTTTCTATGATGAAGATGATGCAATGTTTACATATTGCTACTGTATTTTACTCTGGCTAGCAGCCTGATGATACTGAATGACACAAGTTAACGGGTTAATAGACCTGGAAACACCACAGTAAATACATTTCTGTTATGGTCCCAGGAGTAGAAAATATCTCTGATGAGCATGGATCTTTGGAAAAGATGGGCATCATATACTGCCTGTTACTAAAATACAAATTAATTTTATGCTCTTTCTGATCAACTCTCAAACAGGAACTGATCCCATTCCCAAGATTAGCTGTGATCCCAACAGCCACAGACACTGAAATGCTGGAGCTATTTTATGAAAGCTACTTTCCATCTATTGGAATTCATATTAGAATCGGTAGAAGAAATAAATTTGCTGTAAATCCAGCACACAGCAGAAGTGAAGAATAAATGATCAAATAATCTGGTGTGGATAAGCCAATATATTTGACATTCAGGATTGGATTCATGTCACTTAACTCCATCTGTCTATAAAGTAGTTGTCTAAGTTAATCATCCAAGCTTTCAAAGGAGAGACATATATCCCATAAAAAAGCACTTTTTTGGTCTTAGATATCTATCTCAGAGGTGTTTTTTTCTTTCTCCAGTGAATACTGAAGGAGTCTAGACATGAGGCTTAGTGAAAATACCTATCATTTATCTAGTCAAATCTTGGTGAGATTAATCTAGACACTAGAGTGATGAAAAACATACAGGAAATTTATAGTGTGAGTGATGCAGGACTGTACATTCCATCAATAGCTACAAATACTCAAACCCAAGCATATTTTAATTTTCTTCATTATGATTAATTTCTTTTTAATAACATGTGATTTTTACCTTAAATTTTTGGTCAGTATACAGCTTCCAGAACTTGAACACAGCCAGTGAGATTTATAAGCTCTATCATAAAACCTTTGACAAATGTTAACTCATTCACATGCCCTATTTTCTCCGCATTTGGAATTGGAGCCAAATCATTCAACAGAAAGTACATAAAAACTGGTCAGTTCAGACAATAGGTGTGTTCTGAGTCCTTCTTGGGTCTAAGTCACAGAAATGATGCACAGAATGGAACATAAGAAAGAGAGCTCAAGAAATAATGTTATGTATCCCTCCATCCCCCAAGACAGATAAATTATATTTAAGTTGTTCTAGACACATAAATTATATTTAAGTTGTTCTAGACACATATCTTTCTTTGTCCTTAAAAATCTCTAAAGAGGATTCTGTAACTTCCTAGGTAATATATTAATTGCTTAATTATCCTTATCATTAGGAGATGTTTTCCTAAAGTCTAACCTAAGTCTCCCCTGGCACAATTTAATGCCGCTTATTCTAGCCCTATCCCTTGTAGACCTATAGAACACTTTGTTCCCTTCTTTAAAGCAATCCTTTACATAAAAGGCTGAAGTTTAATTTCTTTTCTGTCTGCACTTCTTTTGCTGAAACATGATTCTCTCAGGTTTTCCTTGTGGAACATGCTTTAGTCTAGATTCTGACAATTTGCCTTGCTTTCCTCTGGATATATTGCAAGTGACCCAAGTATTTCCTGAAGTGCATCGGTGAAAATGTAATGTATTTTTAAAATGTATTCCAAAGTACACACAGCCCTTTCAATTTTTTATAATCTGCAAGTTTAACAAATGTATTCTACACGTCTTCATCCAAGTCATTAACAGAAATACTGGGAAAAACTGCAACCAGTATGGACCAATAGTTAATGCCTCCTTATTTCATGGTAAACCTCGTATTTCTGAGTTCAAGTGTGTGACTGGTGTTTTACAAATCTTCTAGATTTAGCTCATTTAGCCAAATTTCATGCAAACTGTGCAAAACATCCTATTAGAATAAGACAACTATTATTTTCTGAATGTCTGAAAAGAAATATCACATTGTAATAGAAGGGAATTTGCTTTATCTCCATGTGTCTTTATTCCTGAAAAATCCATAATTAGGTTTACCTGGCTTTCCAAATTCAATGTATTTTCAAATATATTGCTTGTGGTATAGTTTGTGAATTAAGTCATCTATACTATCAATGATCAGGATAATTTTCATAGAATCACAGAATAGTTTGGATTAGAAGCAACATTTAAAGTTAAACCTGGGAGGAAGGGGGGCATGGGGTGAAGGCATTTTAAGGTTTGGTTTTATTTCTCATTACTCTACTTTGATTTCATTGATAATAAATTAAATTAATTTTCCCAAGTTGAGTCTGTTTTCCCTGTGACAGTAACTGGTGAGTGATCTCTCCCTGTCCTTATCTCAACCCAGTAGACTTTTGTTGTATTTTCTCTCCCCTGTTCAGCTGAGGAGGGCAGGGATAGAGCAGCCTTGGAGGGCACCTGGTCTCCAGCCTGGGTCAACCCACCACAACGGCCTCTGCTTTCAGTGAGCATATGGGAGGAGGATTGGCTTACTTCACAATGGGAACTGATCAAAGATTCTGGCTGTGTCAGGTCCCATTTATGCTACAACCACTCTGAAGCAAAAATTTTCTCCTTTGCATCTCATAGTCTGCAACCTTCATATGAAATACACTGTGAAGGTGTCTCATCAAAATGCCAAGTGATAAAGATGAGTGGAAACTTGAGAGGGACCCTTGGTTTTGAAGGTGGTCTAATACTTTTTGCTTATGTTTTTACAGTTCTCAGATACCATTGGTGTTCCCACTTCACAAAGTCCAGTAACCTTTCTTATGCCATACATGCAGAGATGAATACATCCAAATGTGCTTACAGATATACTCCAAAAGTACATTTATGTACCTTGTTCATGTTTTATACTTTCTTTTCTTTTCTTTGTCTATTATTCAGCTATGACACAGGACTCAGCTAGAACTGACTCAAGTGAGAAGTTTTTTCTCCTCTGAAGTTCACAAGCAGCACTGAACCACATTATTAGTAAAATTTTGCAAATTCTTTGAACTTTAAATGCTAAATCAGAAACTGTATGTAATTACTGTGTTATCAGAACTATTAATTTGACAAATATCCAGCTTAGTTGTAAATAGTCCTTGCTGTTATACATTATAGCTTAAACTTCTATTATTTAATGCAATGCCTTAAAGCCAAATTTCTTCATTTACTAAAACCTATAGTCTGTAACATTGATACTAATAATTTTCCATCAGGGTCTTAGAGTGTGTCCAGAGAAGGGCAACCAGGCTGGAGAAGGAGCTGGAGAGCAAACCTTATGAGAAGTGGCTGAGGGAACAGGGGTTGTCTAGCCTGGAGAAGAGGAGGTTGAGGGGAAACCTTATCACTGCCTACAATTACATGAAAGGAGTTTGCAGAGAGGTGGGTGTTGGTCTCTTTGCCGAAGTGACAGGTGATAGGATGAGGGGCAATGGCCTCAAGCTGCACCAGGGAAGGATCAGATTAGACATCAGGAAAAAAGTTCTTCACCAAAAGGGTTATACGGCATTGAAACAGGCGGCCCAAGGTGATGGCTGAGTCACCAATCCTGGATGTATTTAAAAGATGGGTAGAAAAGGTGCTTACGGATATGGTTTAGTAGAGGATGGATATGGTTGGACTCAATGATCTCAAAGGTCTTTTCCAACCTAGTGATGCTGTGATTCTGTGAAATTACCTTTCTTATACAATATCTGAAATGATGCAAAACTACTTTCCAGAATTTCCTGGCTTCCCAACAGCTTACCGTCTCAATTTAATAGGGTTTTGTTTGCACGATGATAGTATACAATTGTATGTAGACCTCTATGCAAACAACATCCTGAAAGAACCATGCAAAGGAATATTAAGACCAGAAGCTAAAGCACTCACGAGCTGGTATATCTTAAATTAGCAATACCCTAATGTACTCCAATTAATGTATTATGGGGTTGTCTTTAATTATATTGTCATATAGTATTTTTTCCCACAAGGCATCCGTGTCAGTCTTGCATAAGATACCTGTGCCCTAGGACAGAACTGGCTGTGGGTACTCAATGAGGATCTTGATGTCACAACTTCTGCCTCCTTTCTATAAGGATTTGTTAGAAGACTACTCTATTACTATAAAATATCTGACAATCTCTGCCTATCGGCATTAATGTAGTGTCATTTCTAATAGATACATGAGAAAGAAATGCAAGACCTATCTTCAGACTGAAAGAGACATTCACACAGAGGAATATTAATTTTAAGAAGGTCACAATCTTAATTCTATCTCTATGCTCATGTACATGTGGCAATGTCCATATTTATTATCCCAGACATTTTATTTCTGATTTTAAATTTCAGTTGAGTTAAGACTTTTTTTAAAATCTGTATTCTCAATTACTTAAATTTTTCAGAAAAATGTAACATGTCCTGGGAAGAGAGGCTTCAAAACTTGGATGCTGCAATTCAAATACGGTTAGCTTTTGATTGAAACAAGTCTGAAATGAGTCTTAGACTTATCATAAGTCACAGACTGCAAATTTGTGAAAATTTGATTACTTTCTCCCCACCCTGCCCCAACAAACAGCTAACAACTTGGAGATAAACTTGAAGATCTAAGATTTTCTTCCAGTTCTTAAAGCTAACTCTTTGCTCTTTGGATATAGACCAGAATGAAGATGCTATTCTTTTGTTTTGGACTGGAGCAACAATTTGGGAAACATCTGGCGATTTCATATAGTGGCTTTTATTGACGTATAATGACACTGAATAATCTTGCACCTCCCAGGCACTTCATCTGAAGCACTGCAAGTATCACTCTGAACTAAATCCTGGAAATAGCTTAGAATCTGAGGTTTTTTAAAAGAAAAAATCCTACAAGAAAAAAAATATGGAAAAGCATTTTAGTAAGTTCTTCTAAATTCTCCAAGAAATTACAAGCATACACATATATGTACATACAAGTAAATACACATATATGTACGTATCTATCTATACTTCCTATGTATCTGTACACAACAGCATGCGAAGAAGTTACAGAATTTTTGAAGGAAGAAATAAACAAATACAGATTATTTCAGCTCCTTCTACTCCTTCTACTTTTCCTCTTCCTCTGAAAAGAACTGTTGGTGCAAAAGACACTTAATAACCTTGCCTCATTTGAGTGTCTTCACAAACTTTGTTATCAAAGTCCTAGATATGCAGGACTGATCTTTTCCAGTGATGCTATGTGCAAGACAGCTAACGTAACTTCTAGATATCTGAACAAAGAAACAAGGAAAAGGAAGGCTAGAATGATATGATCTTCATAGAGGACACTGGACAACTCCTACAAGATTAAATCTCTTCCTGGTGTCCACTTCTAAAAAAGTAATGCTGAAATATTTGACAGAGTTCAAAGAAGCAAATCAGAATGATTTGAGGCCAATATATATAAAACATGTCTTCGACTGAGAGAATTGCAAGAGAATTTGTCTTCACTGAAAGTCTCATGGCTTAGTCTGGACTTGTTACCTCAGACTCCTTCTTCAGGCAGTGGAGGGAAAGAGGCACCCTCTGAAGGCATTTAATAAAACCTCTTATCATCTATCTCATGTATTTTCAGGGGAGGAGAAATTCCCCCAAGTTTAAAATAAAAAAAAAAAACACAACAATATTATTTCTCAGGTTCAATGTCATGAGCACTATCAGCACAGCACTGGGCATATGTAAAAAATCAGGACTAAAAGCAGCCTTAAATATTAACAAAGTATCTGTTTGCTACCCACATGACTTTTAAGTTCGTCTATTTTGTATCTACATTTAGCAGATGCAGATACAACCTCTCATTTCATCAGAATTTAAAGTTAGTTTACTTTTGTGCTTCTCTTGAGGAGGAAGGGCAGCAGCTACACATAGGTTTCCTTTGATTAGTCTGGTGAAGGGATTTGCATACAATTACAGAGACAATTTCGGTTCCTAGCAGGAACAAACACAGGATGAAGTAAGTACTCACCATATGATTAGACTAATTTATTATGTCCCACTGAGGGAAGCTATGTTCCAAGAAGTAATCATAAACTCATGTTCAAAGCTCTGGTAGAATGAATATATTTAACACTTCAAATTAAATTTCAGCTGTAGGAATTGACATTTAGTGGGAAACATGGAAATGGGCAAGGTATAATGAAAAGATAACAGGTGAAAGAATACAGACATTAAAAGCTGTCTGAAAACAGGCCAGGATAGAAAACTGTGGCAAAATCTTAGCAAGTTTCTTGTATTAAATATATGTTGATCAGGACTTTGGTTCGTTTTAACTGACCTTGGCTTTAATGTCTGAAAATGAACACAGTGACCAGTCAATAACTGCTCCATAAAAGTTAAGTGCCTGTGACATTTCATTATACAATGGCACTTGCACTGACCATTTTGAAAGCAAATGGTCTTGAGAACTTTGTTCATTTTATCGCTGGGTATTTTTCTTCCCCTGAACAGCTGTTTATTCACAAGTAAGTGCACTCTGGTGACATCCCAAAGTCTTAACGAACACGAGTGAGTTTTTCTGCCCAGGACTGGCCAGAAGAAAAAATGACAAAGGTTTAAAAAAAGTGGAAACAACTTCCAATAAAAATGTGCATTTCTTATATATTTCCCTTTAGGGCACCTCCATGAATAGAAACAAAAGACATGCTTTTGTATCTGCATAACTGTTAACCCAGGAAAGCAGTGGTAGCACCACAGCCTCTGACAGAATCACAAGGTCGGGACAGACCTTTGAAGATCAAGTCCAACCAATCCCATCCTATGCTAAACCATATCCCTAAGTACCTCATCTACCCTTTTTTTGAACACATCCAGGGAAGGTGACTCAACCTCCCTCACCCAAGAGAGCACAGGACAGTGCATGTGTCACTGGATGCCCCAGAGTCCACTGTGTCACGATCATTAGCACTCAGAGCGTCCTGGGTGGTTTAGCCTTCATCTCTCCATCTGCAGCAGCTCCACATCATCAAAACAAGATATATATTTTGATGAGATATTCACCAAGGCAGAAAAAGACACAGAAAATTACTCTGTCGCATAGTATAAAGAATACTTATCAGAGAGGTAGGAAACTTTTATTGCAATCTTTGCTTCAGTGGCTAAGAAGTTTAGAAAACAATATCCAAAAAAGCTGCAGAGGACGTGGGGATTGGCTGCAAAGGCTTACGAAGGTGCAAAAGGAAAACACAACAGAGGTACCTGAAGGAATGAGAAGTGAGATCCTGGTAACTGCTCAATAGCTATAAAATACTTTAGAAGTCCTAGAACATATCTTTGGCATTTTAGACTGTAACTGAAGTTGAAAACAAAATAGTAAATAGGATCTGATTTCAGCTGTACTACTGTGAAACCAGAAAAAAAACAATTTCACCAAATTTTTGAGGTTTCCACTGCTGTACGTGGAAATTAAAATCTATTTTTGAAAAATCTATAGGAGTTGATAATCCATCTAAGTATACATCATTATTTAAGTTATCTTGATTTTTCTCACAAACTGCTGCCTGGAAAAAACACTGTGCCTATTGCTCTAAAGCTACGGTGAAAAACGTACTGTCCGCTAATACTTTTTAATATGCTTTGGCTTCTTCTTCCACTGCCCTTTTCAATGTGACTGACCAGATATTATTTTATAACGGAGCATCTTAAACACTGTAAATTACCTCAACTGCCTTATTTTCCTCTAGAGATACAATGCAGATTCGAATTTTCCAGTCTGCTTAACGCAGAGATGTCCAGCCGTTTCAACCTGAGGGCTGAAACATTATTCCAAAAAGGTCAGTGGGCCACAATTAATACTTTAGGGCATTTTCTCTGGAAGCAGAGTGGAAGGGAGCAGACACCACACCCAGCTCCTTTGCTGGGGATCCTTACGTGTCTCCAGGAGACCAGGCTACAGCTGTAAAACTGCATATAATTCCTTAAGCACATTGTGCTTTCTTTGTGCTACTGATGTTATGCCTACTGGCACCCTGAAGGAACTCCCACACAGCAGTTTTGGGCTGTGATTCCAGACTGGATAAACACGGTATGATCTCCCAAGGTATGAGAGACAGGATGACCTCATTCCTCTTGCTAAAAAGTTCCCTGCTAAATCAGTTTCAAAATCATTGAGCAACATCATAGGCTAATTAATTACAAATAACCACACATCAGCATTACAGAAACTGGATATCTGCCTATGTCTCTTATGAGATGGTTTTATGAGAGACAATTTGCAGAGATAGAAGCAGCAGCAGGAGTTTCCCTGCTGAGCTGTTAACACTGGAGATGATACGAGGACAACAATCTCAGCATTTACACACTGCAGGACGCTTACACCAAACAACCTTGTGAGAAGTTGTATGTAACCCTTGGTGCAGTGGGGAAGAGGGTGTGAACTTGCAAAGCCCTCATGTGTGGTGTTTTCCCCCAGAGAGACCTCTGTCCTAGGGCCAGGCTGCCTCCATGGTCTGGGGCTACTCTCAAGTACCATATTGGCTCCTGGGGTTGTTTGTGAAAGACACAAAGAAGAGATTAATATAAAGACCAGACATAAAACACGTATTCATGGAGGAATACTCAGTTTGTCCTGGTTTCAGCTGAGATAATTTTCTTCATAGTAGATAGGATAGGGCTGTGCTTAGGATTTGTCTGGAAAACAGTGTTGATAACACAGAGATGTTTTCGTTATTGCTTAGCAGGGCTTACACAGAGCCAAGGCCTTTTCTGCTCCTCACCCCACCCCACCAGTGAGCAGGCTGGGGGTGTGCAAGGAGTTGGGAGGGGACATAGCCAGGACAGCTGACCCAACTGACCAAAGGGATATTCCATAGCATATTACATCGTGCTCGGCTTATAAGGGGCTGAGGGAAGAGGAAGAAAGGGAGCAGAAGTGTTCAAAGTTTGACTTCCAAGTAACCTGACATATGATGGAGCCCTACTTTCCTGGGACACCTGCCTGCCCATGGGAAATGGTGAATTAATTTCTTGCTTTGTTTTGCTTGCAAGTGTGGCTTTTGCTTTACTTATTAAACTCTTAATCTCATTTTCTCACTTTCACTCTTATGATTCTCTCCCCATACTTATCGAGGAGAGCGAGCGAGTGGCTGCATGGTCCTTAATCACCAGCTGGGGCAAAACCAGGGCACAGTTTTACTTACATTTAGCATTCTATTGATGCTGACATCTTGACTTGTGCATCACTGAATGAACACTTTAAAAAAACCCAAACCCTTAGTAGCTTAACTTAGTACTTGTGCAAGAAAGAGAGTTGTAATTACTTGATAGATATTTCTCTAAGGTTTTATCTCCATCTGAAATGTTAATATTCACTATTTAGCTTTCATCTTCACGCTAGTTTAAACGAGCAAGTCCTTTTTCAGCAAGACTCTGGTGTTAACTCAGTTTTGTGATTGAAAGGTTATTCTGCTCCTGAGACAACTATCAGGAAACAGGAGATAGGCCTATACAATGCACTAAATTGTAGAGAATGTGGATAAAATTTTAGGCACCCTGCTAGGAATAATTGTTTGTATTTACATAAATAACATTGTGCTCAAAGGCCTCATTGTCCTAGGTACTGCGCAAAGTATGCATCCAGAAAAAGTCTCAGAAAAGACTTTGGAAACCAAATAGGCTTGGAGGTAGGGCAAATTGTTTACTCCTACTTTTGTTTTTAACTAGACCAACAGGACATTTCAAAAGTATTTTTCATACCTATTAGCCTGAAAATAAAACCACTTGCTTTCACACGCATATTCAGTAATTTAAAAATATGATTAAAAATTTACAATATATTACAAATTAAACATATTTGAATATGCATTGTTGTATTTTTATTTATATTAATATTTTTACTTAGAAGTAAATGATTTAGCTAATTTACTTAGCATTTTCCATTCTGTCATTCTTTTGCAACATTACAGATGATTCACTGCTCCGTCCATATTCAAAGTTGCATTTTCACAGAGTAAGAACTACAGAAAAACTATAAATGCTGCTTTTTCAGGATTACTTATAAAAGATAGGACAAATCCTGTTGCATAACTCATAAAATATTCATATTGACTTTAGTTGGAACTACTCATGGGAGAAGAAATTGGTCCAATATTTGAAATCTGATGCAATTAAAATTGGAGTGCATTTAATTCCAAAAGCTGTGTTGTGCATTCACTGGATTTTAAGTGTACAACGACTAATTCTATGCCAGGTGAAAATGTAATTGACCAAACACAGTCTGGACTGGAGCTGATCTTGTGTCCTTATGCTGAATCCTATTTTGATATACTGTTTTCCAGAAATGGATCTTTTTCACTTTTATACTAAATGTTCCTCTTCTGTGCAACTTTATCCTGTGTATCTTTCATATACACATGGTTTCACTACCTTAGGATGGTCACAACGTGTTCAGCACAGTTTGGGCACGTCAACAGTATGGTTTAAAAAGCTACTGCCTATGCTTTATGACCATTTCCAAAATGTATGTAGCAACAGATTTTTAATTTTAAATGACAATGCCTTATTTGCAAACTGAACACTTATAACATGACCAAGCATGTCTACCATAGATTAAGCCTAGGTTTTTCCCTTTAGAACTCCGGGCATCTTTGACAGTTTGTTGACAGTGTGCCTCTATGTCAATATTAGCTACTTACTGGCGGAGCAGATCTACCCGGGTGAAGTGTGTCACGTATTCAACAGGCTGCAATAGCAAAAGCCCTTTTCTGCCCTGGAATGATCTCAGTCACTTAATAGCCAAGATAGTCAATATTTGGGTAAGAAAGAAACTTAAAAAAAACCCCTACTATGGTGACAAACACTACAAAACATTTACCAGGGAGATGTTAGTATTTATTAAGGATAACTTGCAGCAAGCTGACATTTCACCGCTCAGTTTGAATAGCAACTTTCTTTGTTGGTACAGTAACTTGCTCCAGGCATGCTTCAGGCTTGCATGTCTACTGAATCCCATAAGGAATTGAACTTGTGGTCTCATGCCACTCAAAACTCGTACGAGAAAAGGTCTTCATGCTGCATGACAGTAATATTCAAATCTGAAAGCTACACTGTTCTTTAAATAACTCTTTATCTTATTGCACATTCTTACCTAAAACCCTCACTTCTCCATTACACTGTAACTTTGGCACCCCAAAGGTTTCCTGTGGTGCAGATTTTTCACAATTAAAGTTTTACAAAGTCAGCTACAGATATCCTGCCTGATGCATTCAAGATGTATAATTAAAATGTTGTAAAAAACCTAATACTCCTATGTTAAGAAGGCCTTGAGAACTTCCACGTTCTTGGAAAGGCTCCTGAGAATCTGCTTTTGTATGGGAACCCTAATAATAGCAGACATGCCTAAATGGAAATTCCCATTAATATCACAGGCCAAATCCCACAACAATATAACTTGCAGAACAAGCCACCTGTATGGGACAAACTTCTAAGGTTTACCTTGTAAGTTCATTCTTTGTAAGTTACTGTCAGTCACTTGGGATACCCAAATACACTTAAAAATAAATTTTATACCATATTGGTACTCCGTGTGTTTGCAAAATGTCTGGATTTGCCAACAAAATAGAAAATTTAACAAGAAAAAAACACTTGAAAGAGCAGGCGATAGTGGGCACATGCTATATATATGCATAAAGGGATTTTCTTTTCCTGGTATCACTCCTTTTGTCTTTTCAAAAGCATTTGCAAGCTATCTTCATATTGGACTTGAACACTGAATCCACACAGCATTAGAATATACTATATTTACAGGACTATATAGGCACCTCTGTGACATGACAGTAATCCAGATTTATAGACTTGTTACATCTGATGACCTGTTCTATGGTTTGTTTTGTTGGGTTTTTTTTAATTTAAAGGCTTCTCTTAGCAAGAGAACTCTTTAACAAAATCAAAACTTAAACCACAAATGTAGCGTGTCTACATCAAAAGATAAAAATTAGTTGGAAAGTGCCCAATAGATAGGGAAATAACCGTACATTCTATTTCTCTACAATAGGTAAAGACACTCAAAATCACATTCAGTAATTTCTTCCTCATTTTTCAGCAGTGTCAAGATACTTGAAGTGGCTAGCCACTCCAAGGCTGAGATTAAGAATTAGCTAAAGACTAAAGTAATCAAGTGCAAAGATACTGATGATAATCATGCAAAAACTGTGACTGTTCCTCATTATGTGGAGCAGGCATATTACCTTGAGTAAAAACCTCCTCCAATTCTCTAGCATTGCTGTTGTTCTTGGATACAGTCAAATATGCTGAATTATGAAAAGAGACATAATCCTTTTTATGTTACTTAATCCCACCTCATTTCTAACAAATCAATACAGATTTTCATCTGGTTCTTAGGTTTGCAATCTGACAAACAAACACAGAGGGCTTGTTTCTGGCATCAGTAAGCAGATGGGCCCAATTTTGTGAGGCAAGCATCCCTGGGTGACTGCTACATCCCCTCCAGAATTTCCCTGCAAGCAGGCTTCTGTACCCCGCTCACCATCCCAGCAGGGTATGTGAACCCTGCGCACACTATGGATGAAGAAATCTGAACCTAAAAGCAGGGTGTGGGTTTTTTTTTTTTGTATGCATACAAAATCAAAGCCAGAGTATTTACAGTAATCTACATGGGGAGTTCAATCAATTATATGATAATATACAGAATCACTAAGGTAGAAGGGCTTTTGCTGATTAACAGAGTAGGGTTTTTTATTCTAGCAGCTGACATGTTTTGCTGGTCAAAATCTCAGGCTTTTTTTTAATCTGACAAGCCAAATATAACACCCCTGAGGAACAGCAAGAGAAGAAAAGGTCTTCCTGAAAATATTGGTTAGGTATTGGGGATGGGATGAAATCCAAAGGGAAATTAATCCATTTCCTAAAAGTCCTGTCAAAGACTGGTATATCTAATAAAGGAGAGGAGTTACTTGACCCCACCAGACAGAACTCCCCTCCAGACAGTGAGATATAATAAGAAACAGAGGGACAAACTGTATGAAAGGGTCAGGTGACTCATTTGCAGAAACTTACTTTTTCTTGAGAAGTACATAAACTCCTGACAGTTCTTGTTTTTTATTTTTTCAGCAGCCTGATCTTTCTTTACCTTAGTGGTCTTTCTAGACAGACAACATTACTGACCCTCGTCTTACAAAATCAAATCCTAGATGTTCATAGAGAATTTGAACAGCATCACTTTGTGTTTATCTTGGACTCTTCTTGGACTATTGGGATGAAGTTGATTTTCCTTAATGGCATTGACATTTGCAAAAGTAAGACAATACAAAGCTTGGGGCTGGGGAAAAATGTTTGATAATTGTAAAACAGCAAAAGTTCCACTTTTGCATTATCAGTACTATGGAGTTGCTTGATTTATCCTCTCTAGTCGTTTAAAAGCTTTTTCTAGTATTTATCGTTACTACAAGGTTGAAGTTAAAAAGTGGGTTTGATGCCCCTAAAAATTACCATTATTCATTTAGAAATTTCCAAACATCTCTCTCCCTTGTTTATATACAGCTGGGTATGGTATCTTTCCCAGAAGGTTATAAATGCTATTTTAAAAAGCTGATACAGAAACAATATACTAGGAAGCACATGATATTATAACAACACATATTTTCTTCTTTTTTAAAATTTTTTTTCCAAACACTAAAAAGAACTTTAATTTCCTGACAAAACACCTGCACAAAAACTAACAATAAGACAAGAATCATCATTTTCTCTAGTACTTCACAGTCTTTTCTCCGTAAAGCTCACTTGGTGGCTCTTCAACAACCTTCTGCTTTTGTGTAACAATCTTCTGATTTCCAATATACATTCACCAATTTTTTTTTTCCATTTCTACACTGCTTTGCACTTGGGTCAAAACTGTCCTTTAGCTTCCTCCATTACTTTTACTCTCCTAATATGTTTATGAAAAACAATCACCCTTCATTTACAGAAGAACCTTTTTACTCTTCTTATGACACAAGCTGTGCATAGTGATGACCATCCTAACTGATCTTCTTAGAATCTGTCTCTCTTGAAGTTAAGCCACAAGAATTGCCATAGTTGGAAGTGTTGTGCACCCCTTTGTCACTTTAAGTTTTTCATCTACCCCATGCTCCAACTTAAAAAACCCTTTATTTATCATAAGCACCACTATTATTGACACAAGCACCAACAATCTTCTTTTTAACAAACTCTTTATTAGTTGTAAGTTTGGGAAGAAATACCAAACCATTAAAAAATGCTTGGAAATGCCTAAGCTATTTAATATAACCGAACATGAAACCTCATGAGATAATCGTATCCTACAGCACCTTGAATCAAGAGTGGTAGCCAGGTAAATTCAGTTCTCCAGAGGTATGACTATCTTATGAGGACTAATTCCCCTGAGACTTGATTCAGTGCTGTTTGAAAAATCTCTAATACATGAAAAAACTCTAATATATGAAAACCTCCTGATACTTAAGAAGAAGAAAGATGAAACATGGAGCTCAGAAAGCAGAACAGTACTTTCCAATGAATCAATGAACATCGTAAGTCATGCACAGAAATCTGTCACTCTTTAAAATGTTTATTAATGATAAATGGATATAAAAATCCACTTAGCATTTTTAGTGGGGGTAGGGAAAGGCACAACTCATGCATGAGAAACATTTTCACATGACTGTCAGGTCTTTAATATTCCTTACCCACACCATAAACCTTCATCTAATTTAGAGACTGAAACTCAAAATAAACTTACTATTGCCAAATAGTTCACTCCTTCATTTGCGTTTTGAGAAAAAGCAACAAAAGGCACAGAAAGGAGAGCAAAATGTAAGAATTATTTAAGAGACTTAAACAGGAAATGTGCACATTTGTAAATTAATAGGTTAATTATGACACAGGAAAATATTTTAGTGGGTTTAATACGAACTATTCCAGTCTGCAATTCTCTGGGGAAGAAGAGGAATTAAAACGGTAATGCTAATAATACACAGTCTCATTACTAGTACTTAATGTGTCCCTTTCTCTGTGTCCCTAATTCTAAATGGTCAAAAAGGTAACTATTACATGGACGTCTGTAAGGCCTTTGATACAGTTCCCCACAATGTTCTTATCTCTAAATTGGAGAGATATACATTTGATGGATGAACTGTTAGCAGGGTAAGGAGTTGGCTGGGTGGCTACATCGAAAGATTTACAGTCAACGGCTCAATGTCCAAATGAAACCCAGTAATGAGTGGCATCCCTTAAGGGTTGTACTGAGACCAATACTATTTGATATCTTCAGTATTGACATAGGTGTGGGACTGTGCTCATCCTCAGCAAGTTTGCAGATGACACCAAGATGCACAGTGCAGTTGATTTGCCCCCTGCTCTGGGGGACAGTGAGCGAGCACCTGTGTGGTGCCGAGCTGCTGGCTGGGGGTAACATCACAACAAGTTCTTGAAAAGACCTCTTAGAATGTAAAGACCAGAACCACAAAATTTTAGAAGATCCTGTGGAAAACAAAGGGAATTATATTTAAATTGTTTTGCAAACCTTGTTTTTCACGCTGACCGAAATCAACCATACAATTTTCCTAGTGGGAAGCTGGTTTTGTGGAAATCTATGGAGAATTACGCAGAAAATTACTTCAACCTGCATCTCCTAGTACATCCCAGTTCTTCATCTTTTTGCTCCATGCCTTGTTTAATCATCAGAAGTACTTACAAAGTTAAAGCTAGATGAATACAGTTCACATGGGACCTTGGCCTTTAGCTCATCTCTGGTACTGTTAGGAAGAATTTTGTGCATATTTGTTGTCACATTCACTGCATCTTAGAATAATTTTGGGTGGAAGGGACCTCTGGAGGCCATCTCGTTTCATTTCCTGTTCAAAGCAGGATCAGTTACAGCATGCTGCTCATGGAATGTGTATTTGAACTCTGAATATCTGAATTTGGATGGAGAATCCAGGAACTCTCTAGGCAACCTATTTTAGTTCTTCAACACTTTCGCCATGAAGCATTTTTCCTAACATCGAACCATAAACTCCTTCAATGCAGCTTTTGAACACTGTCTCCTCTGCCTTTACTCAGCACTATGAGGAAGAGTTTGGCTCCTTCTACACTGTCCCATCAGGCAGTTGAAGACTGCCGTAAGAGGCCCTAGAGCCTTCTCTACTGAAGCCTGAACAAACCCAGAGCATTGCTGACTCATGTTCAACTCATTAGGACTTCAGGTCTTTTTCTGCAAAGCTGCTTTCTATCCCCATCAGCCTCCAGTGCTTACTGTTGAGGTTATCCTGTCCCAGGTGAAATGCCTGTGCTTGCTGAATTTATTTCTTTCCAGCATATCAATCATTTTGCTCAGTTTGGTATCATCTGCAAACCTACCCGGGCATGCAGTTTTCCACTGTGTTCAAGTCATTAATAGAGTTGATAGAGATTATTAATTCCCTGATTGACCTCTGAGGCACACCACCAATACTTGGCTGCAAACTGGATTTTGTACAGCTAATCAACATTTTCAGCATGACAATGTAGCCAATATTACACCCTTTTCACTCACACACCCAAACTGTATCTCAGATGCCAACAGCATAGGAGATAGTCCAAAGTCTTGCTAAAAGTCAAACCAAACAACATCTATTGTTTTTCCTTGTCTGCAAAGCCAGTATGTTGATTGTAGAAAGCCAACAAGTTGGCCAGGCACAGTCTTACCCTGGTAAATCCATGCTGGCTATTCCAAGTCACCTCCATGATTTTCATATAGGTAGAAATGGATTTGCTCCATAATCCTCTTGTAGACTGAGTTGAAGCTGACAAGCCTGGACTTCCCCAAATTCTCTTTCTTCCCCTGCTTGAAGATGGGCATGAAACTTTCCTTTTCCCAGATATCATGAATCGCCCCCTGAACAACAAAATCTTTTGAAGATAACAGAGAACAGCCTTAAATTATGTTAGCTGGTTCCTTCAGCGCCCTTGGATGGATCCCATCTTTGGGTTAAAAGGTTTCTGACTTAGTCCTTCTTGACTCCAATTCTGCCAATCATCTCAGTGATTTGGAATGTCTGAGTGAAGATCTTGCCAATAGAAATCAAGATAAAAAAGCACTGAAACTTCTGTGTCCTTGGTCATTACTTTCACTTCCCCGTGAGCAATGGACTCATAAGGTTTTACTCCTCATTTTGCTATCAATACACTTTCAGAATCCACTCACAGCACTTGCTGGTTTTCATTTTACTCCACATCTGCACGGTTAATTCATGCTTCTGTAATCCACCAGGTAGCTTGTCCCTGCTTCCATCTTCAGTGGGCCTCCTTTCTGCATTTAAGCTCAGTCAGGAGTTCCCATTCATCCATGCTGACTTTTTGCCATGTTTGCTTAACTTGCTGTACATCAGAATGGACCATCTTGGTGCTTTGAGGAAACAGTCCTGGAAGATCTGGCTTTCTGAATGCATTCCTCTCCAGTGTAAAGAAGTCTGTTGGATCATACCAAGTAGATCCCTAAATGGTTGCTCTCCTTAAGATCAGGGCTGTGATTCTGCTATTTGTCTTGCTCTGTTTTTAACTTCTGACTCTCGTAACTGCTGCTGACAAGGCTGCCATCACCCTGCTCGTTTCCAACCTTACTCTTCTTTACTTGCAACTGCAGGTCCAATAGGTCTGCCCTAGTTATCTCCATCACCCACTTCAAGAAATCATCTGGATGCTTTCTGGAAATCTCTTGTGTTACTTGCACTCTGCCCTGTTGCCTTCTGGCCAGATATCAGGGCAGCTGAAGTTCCCTAAGATTACCAGTGCATGCAGTTTTGAGGCTTCTTCCACCTGTCTAAAGGTTTCCTCTGCCTCCACTTCTTGACCAGCCAGCATGTCATGTGGTGTACCACCACACCACCCCTGCTCGTTTGTCCTCTGGTCCTGACTCCCATGCTCCTCTAGGCAAGCTTGTCCTGTGGGCAACTTCTTGCTCATTGCAGCTGCCCTTTTGCATAGAGCAACTGCTGCTCCTCACCTTCCCAGCCTATCTTTGCTGGAGAGCCCGTGTCCATCTCCTGCATCCCCTCAGCACTCCTATCCTGTGAGTCATCCCACTCCTCTCTGTAACCCCACACAAGATCCTAATTTCGTGGCTGTGCAGGGACATCTAATCCTGTTTGCTTATTCCTCATGCTGCCTGCATTCAACCATGGAAACTTGGGAGTGGACTATCATCACATCTTCACCACAGTAGAGCATGAGAGCCTCCTCTGTCACTTCGTTAGCCAGGTGCTTCATCATGGCCTCCCTTTCCCACTAGGTCAAATCTTCTGACATCATCCTAAATAAACAGGTATCCAGACAACTTTGACTTTTATGTCTAAATGCAACAGTTCAGGCCAGGCATCATATTTCAGGCATGGAAATGTGCTTGAAATGCTTACCATTGCTCTTTATTAACTAACTGAAGGAGGACATAGATAAAAAAGGCTGAGATGATTTAGCTTACATTTTAGAAATCAATTCTTAGACTAAAGCAAAGCCTCATAAGTAAATTTTAGACTTCTAATAAAAGTATTATGAAAGAAATGCTGACAAAACATTAACTACTGTAGTGTAAACAACAAATAGTAATGGTATAATGAAGCATCATAGCTAGGAAGAGCATATTTGTGTTAGTTCCCATTCATTGTTCACTTTAGATCCTTATCAAAAATATATTATTTTGCAACACTTCTTTGAGTATCCTCTATAATCCCTGTATATGGGATAAAGCAGAAAATCTGAATACTTGTCTGATTTGATTGGATTTTTTCCCATATAAAAAGACTAATAATAGGGTAAGATTCAAAATGTCAAAAAATACATTATTTATATTCCATTTTCTCTCTTTATTTCCCCATTAATTTCTCTCTTTTCATTTCAAGGCATTAAAAGCGCTATAAAATGATCAGCAGTCAATGCAGTATGTCTCCAGTCTTGCATTAGCTCACATAGTGGGTCTGATAAATTGGCTATGATTTCAGGACTTTATATAGCTCTCATTATCTTTTTCTGCAACAAAGGAGGTTTAGAAAAGCAACATCCGTCCTCTTGCATATTATACTATAAATGTAATATAAACCAGTTATATTAGCACTTACCTATATAATTAGTGGAACAAAGCTCTTAATGGAACAATTTAATACAGACCCTTTATAAATTAACTCAGTGCTATGCCCTTTTTACTTTCAAGAAATTTCTAAATTCTAAAAGCAACCCACATGCTTCCTATAAAAATAAAGTGACAATGCAGCTACAGTGAAAAAAAATAGTAATGGTGTTTCCCTTTGGAGTGTAGACTTTATTTTCTTAGCTTACACAAACAAATATACAGGCACAGACTCTAACACACACATTAGTTATGATCCTTTTCTCTTAATCAAGGCTTGAATTTGTACCGATTCTAGTTCCACCTGCCTTTACAATTACTACTCAGGTCTCCTTTTTCTCTAAGCTCTCTGAATCCATTGCTTTTAACCACTTTAAGTGTACTTCTTTGCCAGGTCCCTCTCAGATCATCTTGCCTGCTTTGCTATATCCCTGCTTGCACCAGTTAAAGTTTCTACAGAAACCTTTACAACTATATTCTGTCTCTACTTTCCTAGATGTTTTGCTATCTGTATTGATCTGTATCACATACATATGTACTATTCCAGTCTGTCTCTTTGACGGGCTGAAGGTTGTCCCATGTCTTTTTACTGTTTCTTCATGAACTGAGGATCAACATGAATAATTTTCCTTCTTGAACTGCCTATTAACTTTCTTAAATACTGTAATAACCAAAACACATCCTATTTATAAAGCAGACTCTTAACCTACACATCAAATGTGTTTAACAAGTTATCACATTAAACATGCTACTGTACAATCTTGCTTATCTCTGCAGCTTAAATTCCTTAATGTTCAGCCTCCTGTATCCTGCAGTGTGAACTCATCAGTTTCCATCCTTTTTCTAAGCTATTTCAACATTATTTTATTAATCTCTGACATGTTATTCTTCCTCATTTATATCCATCCATAATGTTACTCAATAAGTGTCTGTTAACTCACTGTTCTGGTGATGATGTCCTTTTCTTTGTATTCCATTACCCTGTTCTTCTTTCATCTTTGCATCCACTGTAAATATTTCTACCCACTTTCTAGGCCCTTCCTGACTTACTTCCGCCATATTAGCATTTATTTTAGAGATGCTGATGATCAACAATGCTAATTACATGCCCACTTCCTAGATCATCCAGCATTCAACTCTACTTTCTCCTTTGTGCTTCTGGAAGCTGAGCAGAGGATCACTGCAAGCATTTGCTTAGTCACCTCATTATCCTCCTTCAAATACTGCTTTTCCGTAACACCTGCAAGAAGGCTTGACAATGATTAGACTGACACAATGTTAAGAGTACTTTTTATGTCTCCCTATATGACTAAAGTCTCCTCTCTTTTGCTCTCTTTTTGTTGTCCTGCTTGATAGGTAGATGCACTTGCCTTAGGCAATGATGATCTCTTTTGTACTCATGTGTGTAAGTAATTTTCTCTTACTACAGTTCTCGAGTGCTATGACGATAGCAACAAATAATACTCAAGTGAACATACTGCTTCCAGTTTGGTGGTACAGTTTGCCCTTGGGTAGTTCTGTTAATTCTGTTCTAAAATTGTCATGCTATTAAGCCATTAAGGTTGTTGAGGAAGATATATTTTTGGAATGTTTCTTGAGCAGCTAGGGAACCTGCAAGCAATATGCCAAAGATGGTAATTTGGTCCTGGAAACAGCAGTTCAGGAAGCCCAAAAAGCAAGGCTCCTTATCGAAACGTAACATGAAGAGTAGGCATAGCCCACATTGTCTTGACTCACTTCTCATTATGTTTAATGAATCACTTTTCAGGTAGCTATGCAAACCAAGAATTCTGTATCTGAAAAGTTGGAAGCTTACAACCAAAGGTTCTGAGTAACACTAGCTGAAACGATCACCTGTATATTTTGTAAGTAGTTCTTCCATCCTACTGGAGGCAAAAAATAGTCATGACTATGTCACACTCCCACATGAATTCCCTTCAGAAATTCCACCATTTGTAAGTGAATTCCATTTCGGGGATCGAACGCTTTTCTACAGAGTAGCCAAAAATCAGAGCTCTGTGCAGTGGTCCTCAGCTGTTTTGTGTCTGGGCTTTGTTGTTGCCAACTTCTCAAAATTTCACCTGGATTCCTTTGGACATCCCTGCAGTCATATGAAGCTTTTAAAAGAGATCAAGCTGTATGCTACAGTACAGTGATAACCAGAAAGGTTTGAAAAAGAAAGGAAATGGGAAAGAATGCCACTGCTGTTGATTTGCTAATGCACAGAACTGTGAAAGTGTTTACCATGTAAAAATGACTCTTTAATATTATCAGTAGTTGCACTGAAGAAGACGGAAAGCCAAATACTGAATACAGAAACCAAAGTAGGATGTCCCTGTAGTCTCATCTCTCTCTATTTTTGCATGTCGTTTATGAAACATGTTTCCAAAGAGCTGCTGGAGGGTTGTTGAATAAGTTGCCTTTTCCATGCTTTGGAAAATTATACTTGACAGATATTGAAGTGGAATCATCAGCAGTTGGTGGTTTTGACCTTTTACATGTAGTTGCCATCACTTAATTAATTTTGGGTGGTTTTGTTAATTAAAAATGTGAAGTCTTACAGCATAATGGATAGTTCAAAAAGCAAAAAAGAAGTGTCAGTTTATGAGATAAACCGTCTGCTGGATGCTCCACTAGTTGCCGCCTGCTCCACAAATGTGATTGATGACCAATAGCATAATTATTTTTTTATATTCACATTCTGTCATTTCTTTATTTTCCTAAAGCCACAAAAAACTTCTTGCTTGATATTTTTCAATTTTCTTGATTAAGATATTTATTAATTTTTGTTATTTTAAACAATTTAATAATGTTTATCCCTTTCTGATTCTGCAGTGTTGTTGCTTGCATTTCCATAGCATGAGGGAGTCACTGTGATAGACCAGACTGACATGCTTCAGGATGCACTTTAATTAGCCTGTTTCCAGAAAGGAGTCAGAATGACACTGCTACTTCTCAATCTCCCTTACTTTTCACTTTTTAACTTTTTAAAAATCAGTGCCTGGCTGTTGTTGACAACGTAGATGTTCTTCCATTCCTTTCACTGCTTTCATGTTGAGTTCACAGAATTGACAGTCTTTACAGACAACAGCTTCACACAAGCAGCGGCAAGGAGAGATTTCAGTGGCTACAAGTGCTTCTACTTCTCATTACACCATCTCATCATAATGTGCATATTTGCAAAGTCACAATACAAATACATCAAAATCAGATGTTGACTCAGCTACAGTGCAGGGCCTGAAAGAAGCTTCAATTCAGAGGTAGAGTTGTGATGCAGTTACATGGATTCAGGAATCTACTCTGTCATCTAATTATCTTCCCTTCTTTCCTTACTTTCATCCGATTCTCCCATCTTCCCCGAATAATGACCCCCAACACCTTTCCATACACAACATACTGCAAAAATGTACAGTGTAAACATACAAACCCTGGAAAATCTGAGTAATTCTTGCAGTCATAAATCATGCATAAGGTGGCTATGAAATAAAAATTAAGTAGAATAAAGCATTACTGAGAAATACTAAGTACTGCATATACCCAACAAAAAGAAATTACAACCTGTGTGGGAACAGTAACTTCAAATTTTCTGACATCTGTACATTTATAATCGTCTGATGTTGGATGTTTTGCATTAATATATTTATGGTTCAGAGAAACCACACTAAGATCAAAAAATGTTCATCCTGCATAATAATTTCATCAGGAACAAAGACAATAAAAGGTATTTGTGTTAGCTTATAAAAACATTAAATTCAGTTATGAAGTCTTATGCTGTACAAGAGATACTCAACTTTTCAAGCAAAAATAGTAAAGGGCTGTCTCTGTTGGAGTGAAGATAAAACGATACAATTAAGCTGCTAGGAACGATTATGCTGATTCATGTTGTAAACACCATTACAATGCATGCCCACCAGAAAATGTAGATGTATGACATTTAATGCATCAAATGTAGCTTTGTCACTGCCTTAGCTATGGGGAAAAGTGCCTTGCACACATCCCCCAGGAGAGAAAAATATCCAGTTAAAACCTTTTCAAAAATACCTCTCATTTATAACTTGAAAAACAAATTTAAGTTGAAGAAAGTACTATTTCAGAATTTTCCTTTCAGCATTTCACTAGGCCCTGTATACAGAGAGTTCATTGCAGTTGTGTAAAACCTGCCATTGTGCCATCTTATCTAATCACAGTCACATGAATAGAAGCTTTGAAATTTATTTAGATCATATAGTCAGCATGAACCCTGAATAAAGAAAATATGTAATTGCATAGCTCAGGGGCAGATCTGGGTGTGCACTGTGACCCAGAAAGTTTCATTTCAGTCCCTTGCTTCCTCCTTGCAGTGGGAGTAGCCGGAGCCCAGCATGCACCGGGGGGTACATACATACCCTGCTGACAGCACAGCTGCTGTTAGGAGACTGTTGGGGGTCAGAGTCATGGTGGTCCCTAACTTCTGCCTCCATTAGTTCACATAGCTGCAGCATACTGGGAAAATAGTGCCTCAAAGGTGGCTGCTCTTTTTTCCCCATGTCTAGCGCCAGCAACAAAATCAGCCTTAAGTTGTGCCCCCATCTTCAGAGGCACTGAGGCAAAAAATGCAGCCCTTGGCATTGCGTGTTCACATATCTAAGAAGAAGGGGTATATTTCCATGCAATTAGATTATCCCTACTCTTAGTGTGACCGATTTCTCATGTGCTACCCACTGAAGTAAAAAAAAATTCAGTTCTGACACTCATCGTTTTCCAAGAACTGTCTCTGCATTGAGTGTCCCAGAAAAGGATGGGGTGAGGTAGAGGGGAGATGATAATCTACAGAATACATAATGTAGCAATGTCACAGCTTGTTTTTCCCCCTGCTAAGAGGGCATATAACCAGCAGTCTAACCTACAATGCACATTTTCTGTCTGCAGTTAGTTTTACCTTAAGGCAGAGGAAAGAAATCTTCTTATTATAATATTATACCACTCACACCGTAACTAAGATTGAAAAAGGCTATAACTGGCGTAAATGACTCCAAATAAGGTTCCTTACTCTTTTCAAATTGCTATTCAAAATGCAGTACCAGAAGGATATTAACTCTTTGAGGAGTAATTGCTTCGCCTACCTGAGGCTAAATATATTGGGCCAAAGCCTTTCCTGGTTCACAAAGTTCAATTTAAACTGAGAGAACTGCATCTTTCACAGAACCCACACAAGACAGAAGGCAGCAACAGAAGAGAAAGCTAAGGGTGATCTTATTGCTCTCTTCAACTACATAATTGGAGGGTATAAAGAAGATGTAACCTTTGTAAGTGGTTGTGCACAGTGAAAGGAAGAGAGGCCCAAACACAGAACTTCCAATTCTGACAATAAAAATGATCAGAAGAAGAGGTGTCCCAGAGCAGATCTGGAATCCCCAGCCTTGGAGATGCTAAAAATCTGATTAGACAAGGGTTTGAGCAACCTTCTCTAAGGCTAAAGTTGTCCCTTGCATTCAGGTAGGAGTTTAGTTAGATGACATCCAGAGGTACCTTCCAACACAAATTGTGATTCTATGATTTTAGCAGGGCTATGGTCTGGTTTATTTATTGACTCAAATGTGCATTTCAGCCTGGCACTGCCCTCGGTGGGAAACTACTCCTCAGCCTTGTTCTTTGTATAATGCCCGCTAAGCCTCTGTGACTCCAGACTACAGCATCCCAATGGGGTTTGGGTAAATTATCTTCGGAAAAGCCATCTAAGCATGGAGACTTTTACTTATCATTGTTGAGATGATATGCTGTATATGCAGACTAAAATATGGCTTTAGCAAAAGTTTTCGGTCAAACATAAATCTGTTGGCTAAAATTTCTGCTGCGCTTATTTGTTTGACACAAATTTGTGTTCTGTGCCTGGTAAACCATGCCTTTGTTTAGTATGCATGTGTGACAAGAGATGTTTAACTACAAGTACTCTTGGTTACATGCAAAGAGCAGAAAATCTACGCCCCATGTATGGCAGAATGCCCAGGTAGATGAACACAGTCAATCCATCTGGCGTTATAACCCCTCAGCACTCATTGAGTCAGACTGACAGGAATGGTAGGAGGTGCTGCATTTCTTCATCATTTATGTGCTATCAGTGAGAAACATGCTGCTTTACAGTGGTAATTGAAAGAAAAGGGAGGAGGGAACTAGAGAGAGAAAGAATGTTATGTCAGACTTTCTGTCCCTGGCTAGTAACACAATCTCTCTTCCACTCTTTTTATCTGTGGTCCTGGTTTTTAAACTACATCAAGTTTGATGACATAAAGAAACTCATATAAATAAAGAGAGAATGCCTAAACAAACAATCCAAGATAAAAGTACAGGAGCTATAGTATCTTCTCAATGAAGAGAGAAGTTTTCTCTTGTACAGTAACTGAAGGCTTCAAGAGAATCCACAACCAAACAGGACTTTTTGATCATTCATTTGTGGATTTGGTTTGGTGGTTGTTTTGTTGGGTATTTTTAATCCCAGTTTCTCATTTTAAAACTACAACTGGGGCAGGCTGGTCTCAAGAATCAGCCAAAAGGAGAATTATACTTCCTTTAACTGAGATACAGGTTCTTTCATTAACTCACAATGTAAACTGCACATGAGCATGTTCTCAAATGAATGTCTTCTTTCTAGCCAATAAATGTCTTATTTCTAGCAACTGTTTGTAGGTTCTTGATGTGAATAATTGCTTTGGTCGTTATGATTGCTTGTAATTGCATTATTTGTTACTAGGTTGTTGCTACAAAGTACTTTGTTGTGACACTGAAAGTCTGAAATTACAATCCCAAATAAACTTCCAAAAAGTAGACTTTGGCCTGTTTAGGAGCCTGGTTGACAGAGTTCCTTGGGAGGGAGTCATGAAGGGCAAAGGAGCCCAGGAAATCTGGACATTTTCAAGAAGGAATTCTTAAAGGTGCAGGAGTAAGCCATTCACATTTGCTGAAAGATGGGCCAGTGAGGAATAAGACTGGCATAGCTGAACAGAGAGCTTTGGCTGAGACTCAGGAAAAAATTGAGAATTTATAATATTTGGAAGAAGGGGCAGGCTGTTGTGAGGTTATACAGGGAGGAAATTAGAAGGGACAAAGCCCAGCTAG
>VZTU01012229.1:0-36030 GCA_013400835.1 Zapornia atra
TACAAAAATAAAACAAACAGGACCAAAAAAAAAGATCAAAGAGAAGAACTAGCAAGACACCACAGTCTGCTTCCTGTCCCTGTCTACTGGTTACTACCACAGACATACTCTGTACTTTGTTTCTATAACTTGTGAAACACTGCTTTCTTTTACTTAGTATTGCTCTTATTTCTAAACAATGTTAGCTTTATTTCTGTCACTATTCAACGTTTCTGTCCTGTCAGTATCTCTTTCCTTTGTGTGTTTTCCTGTTAACACCTAGAAGATGTGTATGATGCAGATCCATCCAAATATCACTAGGTAAGTATGTATTTGTTTTGTTGTAAATGCTGACAAAACCCAAAAAAAAATCAGAGAGAAGAGCTAGCAAGACACCACAGTCTGCTTCCTGTCCCTGTCTACTGGTTACTGCCAGAGACAAACAGTATTTTCACCTCAGGAAATTGTATGTCTCTTATTCCAGCCCCTGTAAGTCAACAACAACAACAAAAATTAAAAGGTAAAGTTTGGAATGTTTGGGTTTTTTTTTCCTGCAAAGTAAAAAATAGTATTTAATTTATACACACCGCTCCTCCCTGAGAGGATGGCATAGGACAAGCAATGCCCATCATTAAGCAGAGAACACAGCTTTTCCTCAGACAAGGAACAACTTTCACTTTTCTCAGGGTTCAAAAAAAGTAGCATTTAAAAAAACCTGTGGTGTCGTCCTTCAAATACACCAGAAAAATGCACAGACAACCTATTCTGGGGGATTATAAGGCTTTAAAAAATATCCTTAACTCAGTGCAATACAAAATGTTGTTGTTCCTGATTCTTTTTCCCCTCCCAAAGACTTAAAGATGTTGACATCTTTCATAAGAAAGAAAAATCAAGAGAGCAGAATAAAGCTGTTTCACCTGGGTTAAATGATCCCTGGCTGACTTAAAGAATTGCAGTCAAAGAAACTGAGACAGTTTTGTGATCAAGTTTGGCACTAGAATCTTATTGAATTGAAATACCAATTTTTTAAGTCTGAAAAAATTCTACATCCAACCAATTCTAGTTAATTAATGTTATTTTAATTTGTACCAAATATCACTTTGCAAAATAAAGAAACCAGCTTCAACAGTTAAAAAACCCAACAAGCTTTTTTGTAGATGGTGTTATATGGAAAAGGTTTAATTCTTTCAATATCCAAAATTCAAAATCCCTATTATAAAAATTTAAGTATGTTAGAACTGTTTTTTAAGCAGCGGAGCTGAAGAAGTGTAGCCACAAATATGTCTAGAGCTAAATTAAGCTCACAAAGCAAAAGGGAATATAAGCAGGATAGAAATCTAACTACCACGTGGACAGCAGCTTAGAGAGCAGTTTCTAGTCTACTGAAATTGCATTTCATCCTAAGCACACAGACTATTGTCAGTGGATATTCTGTTCTGTCAGGGAAATAGAAAAACAAGATGGACAGAAAAAAAAAAGAATGGAAATTAGTAAACAACTGTCAGAACTGAGGGATGGGAAGCCAGCTAGCATTTAATCCATACTAAGACTACCTTTTAAAATAAAGGAAATTAGAGGGAAATAAAGATAGGTTTCAGGCTAAACAACTGGCCTAGATCATGGAATTCAGTGAGCAGTAACATGAGAGAGATGCTATTTTAGAAGCTTCCTAATGGGGACTGTGAGGGATGTTATGCTTGAACTCCTCTACTCCCAGGCAGTAAAGTCTCAAAGTATAGTCTTCAAATTGTACAAATGTCGAGCAAGCCTAAGGAAGTTCTTCATTATTTAGGGATTTCTTGTCCTACTTAGAAAAGTTAGAGGAAAACAGGCACTTGGGCAACAATGATAAACAGCTCAAATTTTATGGAACTACATTTTCCTGCAAGTGGAAAAAAAGTGAGGAGTGACCATCTTGATAAAAGGGTCACATACAAAACTATTTTGAGACCCTTAGAAGATATGAAAAAGAAATAGTGGAGTTTCCCTCTATAACCTAATGAACTTAAAAATATTTTGAACTTCATTTGACGTTCTTTTTACATTTGCATTTTTCCAGCAATAGCACATTCTCAGCAAACTACAAATCATTTCAAAAGCATCTTTAAAGGGACAATTGTAGAGCACAGCTAAGTATTGCCAGCATGAGGAATTTTATTGCACCAAAGTAGTTCAGGCAGAAACAGCGTTTTACCTCAATGCCACAACCTAACCAACCATGTGTCCATTAATTTCTGTATTTCATCTTCAGGTTTGTGCCATTAACCATTTACTGATCAGATGATCAAGATGGGCTCCCTGGTATAAAAAAGACAGGGACCTCCTGGAGAGAGTCCAGAGAAGGGCTACGAAGATCATTAGGGGCCTGGTGGGCCTGGAACATCTCCCATATGAGGACAGGCTGAGTGAGCTGGGACTGTTTAGTCTGGAGACAAGAAGACTTAGGGGGGACCTAATTAGTGTTTATAAATATCTTAGGCATGGGATGCAGGGGGAATTGGCCAGCCCCTTTTCAGTGGTCTGTGGGGACAGGACTAGGGGCAATGGCTGTAAGCTGGAGCACAGGAAGTTCCGCACCAACATGCGGAAGAACTTTTTCACAGTGAGGGTGACAGAGCCCTGGCACAGGCTGCCCAGGGGGGTGGTGGAGTCTCCTTCTCCGGAGATATTCAAGACTCATCTGGATGCCTGTCTGTGCAATATGAGCTAGGGAGCCTGCTTTGGCAGGGGTGGTTGGACCCGATGATCTCTCGAGGTCCCTTCCAACCCCTACGTTTCTGTGAAAAGCAAAAAGGACTTGGTACCTGAGTGAATCTAAAGTATACAGTATCCGAACTCAAATACCAAGTCCTTTTATATTCTGGTTACACAGCTGTTACGATTAATTCATAGTATTGTAGCTACCAGTTGCAAAACTTTCCGTATTCAGTTACTGGTCAGAATCCCATCACCTTTCATTAACTACAGCACCAATTGGCATGCTGGGTCATGTTATGGTTTTTAATCACACTCCTTTAAAGTTATTTGACTACCAATTGATTCAGTTCTACAAGGAAAAAAAGAAGAATGGGATTGCAATTCAAACAAAACACACTCCAAGAAATACTGTATTAAATCAGTAATATTCTGAACCATCATGAATCTTTAAGATGGCAACTAGAAAGAGACAGGGTTCTGCCAAAGCTGAATGTGTAATACAATAATGAAAACAAGGAAATTTTTTTATTTCCTATTAGCAAGTATATGTATTTACAGACTGATAAGGTCTTAAGGATGGAGTTTTCAAGTGAAGTGTTGACTGGTCCCCAAAGATAGCACTGTGAATGTAACATTGTAATGAGCTCACTAGATATACAAAAATGTATTTGTTAAACTCAGTGCAATGAAAGCAAATTTTCTTTCTCGCTATAGAAAAAGACCTCTTTATGTAAAGAGCTGTTGCCTTACCTCTAGGTCACAGCTGTATTCCGTGCCATCTAGAAGCATCACTTTACACTGCACAGTTTTCATTTTCTTGGGAGACTTCTGAGGAATGTTTTCTGTTTTAATTTCAGCTGTCTGCACTTCTTTTGTCTCTCTTTTTTCTTTTTCTTCTGCAGCTTTCTCTACTTCTGTTTCTTTACCATCTTCTTTGGCAGGCTATAAAAAACACAGTTCAACAATAACTGAAACTCTGAAAGGTGGATATTTTTAACTTGTTAATTTCTTTTTATAAGCTATCAATAAATAAGACAATGAGCTTTCATTACATTTATCAAAGTATGCTTCAAGTATGAAAGCATAATCACCATTATGATCACATTAAGGTCTTCCTTTGGGGACCGGAAATTCTTACTATCAAACCACAGAAGGCGCATTTTTTTGTGAAAGGAGATAAATTTTACATGTTTTATTGGCTTTTTTCCCCCTAAAAAACCCAAAACAAAACAAGAAACCTACTGCTCCCCTCCCCCAAAAAAGTGACCAAAAAACAAAACCAAAAAACCAAAACCTAAGAAGCTCCAGTATTTACACAAAGCTAAAAACCAGTGTTTATGAAACTCCGGTTATACAGAATCACATGAGGTTGGAAGGAAGCATTTGATATCATCCAGTCCAAAGCCCCTAAAGCCCCTGTAGGAACACCTGGAGCAGTTTTCCCAGATCTGTGCCCAGTTGGGTTCTGACTATCTTTACAGATGGAGACTTCACAACCTCTCTGGGCAGCCCGTTCCAGTGTTTGACCCACCATCACAATAAAAAAGTGTGATTTGAGATGGAATTTCAGGTTTCTAGTTTGTGTCTGTTGCCTTTCCTCATTGAACTGCACACCACTGAGAGTCTGTCTCCTCTTCATTCCTCCCTTCAGGTACATATACATTGTAAGATTCTCCTTGCCTCTTCTCTACAGGGGCATGTACAATACAGTATTATCAGCTCTCTCAGCCCCTCCTCATATGAAAGATTTTCTACCCCCTTTAAACATATTTGTCACCCTAGAACGTGAGGTTTGAGTGTTAATAACTGGCATGCAGCTTTCCAAAAAGCACTGCAGAAGGTGGGGTTGGTCAACATTAACCTCCCAGAATGAATCAGTAAGAACAGTGACTATGCACATGGCTTCTAGGTAAAGGATAACAAGAATAGAGATCATAAGGACTCAGAGATAACCACAACAAATGGATTAAGTCACTAAGGAGGTATTCGTGCAATCCAACTGCTTCAGAGACAAAGCTGACTTAAGAAGCTTCTCCTCTTATCAACGGCCCTTTGAACTATGCCAAAGTGTGAGATTACACTAAAATTAGACATCTAGAATAACTAGAGTAAAAGATCTGCCACAGAGCAGGAATCTTTAAAACCAGCTACACTACTCCTAACCATATCAACTCAACTGCACAAGATGCCAAATAGTAGCTGTCGTTTCTTCCACGATCTGATCCTAACAAAGCTGTACGCGAGTGGCGTAAGTTATGAACCAGGTCTCATTAAAGTTACTCCAAAGCATCTATCTATCTTAGCCTTCCCACACGTACCTGTCTTTCAGCACTATTAACAGAGCATTTTTCTTCTTTGTCATCTGCTTTAGCATTATGCTGATTTTCAGCTGCTCCTTCTTCTAAGCTCTTTTTTGGCTGAGCCTCCCCCTCTGGTGTCTGGCATTCACTTTCTTCAACTACTTGTTCATCCCCTGTGGTCCTTCTCTTGATGTCATCTTTGGGCTCTGCCAAGGTGTATGACTTTTGTTTCTTAAGCCAGGTGGGGAGGAAACGAGAAATACCCTTGCTTTCAGGGGAAGGTTTTTCCTTCTTCTGGCTACTTGGACTGCTTTGGCTAGCTGGTGCTGGGACAGAAGAAGAATCTTGAGCATCTTCAGAGGATATTTCCCTGGACTCTTCATTTTCGGGAGTCTCTGATGTTTCTTCAGACTTGTCCTTGGCTTTGTCTGATCCCAGCTGTTCAGAACCTTTCTTTACTTCAGTCTCTGAGCCAACTTCAGTTGTCATTGTCACAATTTACACTAAAAACAATAAAAATAGTTTTGTTATAACATCACTACAAGAAATACTTCTTTTCAAATTTCCAGCTCATAAAACCAGTAAGCTAAAACTCACTGCTCTCTAGATAAAAGATTTTCAAAAATAGTACTGGAGAGAGACCTACCAATAGTTTCCATCCCCTTGATACAAATTTAGTTGTGCTCCTGAAATGTATTTGTTTTATTATAAACTACTCCTACTGTTACCAGCCAAGATTGTATCAGAAGTAACTCCAGTTCTCTTTCTACTGGGCACCTCAGTTGATCCTGAAGCTTAAGTTTCAGAAGAGCATCCACTTTCTCTAGTTAAAACTGGTAGATGCAACCCCCTTATTATTCAGTGACACATCAATATAACAAAAGTTTTATATAGAAAGTCACCTTGACTTCTCCACCCCCACCACTGGCTCACTGTGGATTGAGATAAGGCATTGTGAAAATATACCCTTAATTATAGTCAGATCTGTTGCATTTGAAAAGTAAAACTTTAATACTAAAGCTGTGACTCCCCATCTAAAAATCAGTCTTCTGATACTGTTAACTGTAGACCTCCTTTGAGCTTCTTGGCTGAAAAGGAATGGATGATAAGGATGGAAGACTTACATAAGCTCTAAGAGTATAGACCTCTTAACTGAGACTCCTAAGGCAAGAATGAGAGGGAAGACCCTGCAAGATCCCATCCAGTCCTGTGTCTTAACAGCCAAGAACATCTCAGAAAGATAAGAGAAATAAGCAGCAGACGTTACTTGTCTCAAGTGAGATCAGGAAGAAAGAAAACAAGTTAGGTTGAAAATTTAGTTCTAAGCTTTACCTGCATCTTTTCTCCCCCTCCTCTCTCCAAGAAAGCACTGTAAGCTCACATTTCCTTTTACTACCCAACATAAGCAAGTAAGTATTTTTGCCCCTTTGATTTATTTTTTAAGCTCTGTAATGGCTGCAGCATGACAAAGTTCTCCTTATCTCACCTCTTTTGCATTTCAAGGTAACATGAAATTTATATTTCATTTTTAAAGAATAATGAGAGCGAGGATCTTGCTCTAAGAGTGAACAGAGAAAGAACTTTAGGGAGATGCTTAAAATGGAAGGATTACCAAGGTCTGAATAAAGAGAAAAAATCTTGCAGGTTTTCCAATTGTCATTAAACCCATGCACACTGAACTGCTAGTGATAACATCCATCTCTTTTGTAATCCTCCTGAAGATTTGGCTCATGCAGATAAAACATCTACCCAAACTGCAAGGACCAAAATGGGAGCAGTAGGGCACAAAGTATTGGGAAAAAACCTCACAATTCAAGGGGAATTAAGTTTGTTAAAACTGGTCCTACTTTAGAGGGGCAGATATGCTGCCCTAATCATAACTCTGCCAACTTCCCCAACAAGGGTGCTGGCTAGGAAGCAACTAAAGACAACAGCTACTCTCTCCCCTCTTCATTCATCCCTTCCTCACCATTTTTATTCTACCAAGAAGCTAATGCTGGCCAGAGTCCACAGCTGAAAGCAGGGCAGAAGTTAAAATTTAAAACTTGTATTTTATCATCGGTACGTAAACAAGACAACTCATGGCATCACATGGTTCTGTGCTGCATCATTTTGCTGAAGATGCCAATGTAACCTGCATGCATTCTATTAGTGGACAAACCAGGAAAATAAATCTCATTTCACCATTTAGTCATTATTTAGGTGGGCTACTTTAATTGGAAGGACACGGAGCTCTCCAAATGCAAAGGAACACATTAAAAACTGAAGAACAGAGTTTTCAACTGTAAGGAAGCAAAAACATCCCTAAAATTGGCTTAG
Organism: Zapornia atra; assembly: GCA_013400835.1. Classification (NCBI taxonomy): domain Eukaryota; kingdom Metazoa; phylum Chordata; class Aves; order Gruiformes; family Rallidae; genus Zapornia; species Zapornia atra. The sequence goes on from VZTU01012229.1 coordinate 7,296, forward strand.
TTATATTGATCTCCAACATTTACATTGTACTGATCTTCAGCCAAGTATCAGCTCAAAAAAGCCCCAGTTCTCCCACAGGAACTTGCATCCTTCTCTGTATTCGTCCATACACAGGACTATATATACAAACAGACATACATTGACTACTGAAACTAATAATCTAGATTAAGTTAATTTTGAAGCATATTCCTGAAAAGAAGTGAGACCAAGTCAAGGATCAACAGTTTAGCAAACTACCCAACAGATTTTTTAAAAGTTACAGCAGAGAACCTACAGGAAAACATGATTTATATGTAGGAAATCTAATCACCTATTGTCAAACAATTAAGATCTCTAGCAATTGAGCCCAGACTTCAGTATTTACACACCGAATGTGACAAGGACAACTGCTTTGGTTTTCTCCTTCCCCAGTGATCACTGTGCACAACAACTCAAGGCCAACTGCAGAGGCAGCTGAAGGGACAGACTGCACACTCGGCTTTTTTTGAGCCTCAACAGCAGCCACAGGGTAGAACCCTGTAAGAGTCCATCAGTTTCCCACGCTGTGACAAGACCACCAAAGCTGGGGCCTGAACTGATCTCATGCTGTCACAGCTCTTCTTTGTAGGCTTAGAAAGTAACGGATGGATAAACAGAATACTGAGAACAATCCTATCCCACATACAGAAAAAAAAACCACCCCACAACTTGAAATTATTTCTTTTAAAGCTTCACAGTTCATGGAGGTGCCCTATGCAATAATCCAAGTGCCTAGACAACGGAAGCAGTGTTACAATTCAGACTGTTGCCATTGTAATAATATCCCCTCCTGAAAGTATTTATACCAAACGTAAGCCAAATGGGGGGAAAAAAAAACAGGAAGGAAAATCACCCTTTCTCCTTGTTATTTTGCCCCAACTGCCTCCTAAAACTGGAAATTTATTTGCAAGGAGGGAAGAAGGTGAGCAGTCCTTGCCAGTCTGTGTATTGGTCAGCAGATGGTGCCATAACAGTTCTAAAAATCAGTAGCACGTTTCAAAGGTGCTATTTCAAATTCATTAGTTTCCAAGTTACAATAAGGAACTAAAAGCTTCCACAGAAATATTAACATAAGCATTTATTGAGTGTAACTGCAGAGCCAGACAATTAATTACTACTCCATGAAAACAAGAGCTGTGGTTGCCCCCCTCCCTGGCAGTGTTCAAGGCCAGGCTGGATAGGGCTTTGGGCACTGTGCTCTAGTGGAGGGTGTCCCTGCCCATGGCAGAAGGTTGCAGCTAGATGATCTTTAAGGTCCCTTAAATAAATACATATATTCACTTAGCTTATCTCCAAGAGCAGAAATATCACAAAACAGATAGAAGATGACTATCACACCCAGTTTCCAGAGAATTCTAAGTGCATCATGGTGGCTAGCAGCCCCAGAGTTAGTGGCAACAATACTCATAAACCTTCTTTTACAGAGATAAAGTTACTGTTCAAAATAACAGGTATTTTGCGAGTCTTCTCGTCCACAACCATGCCATCATACTGCTAAATACTTGCAAGCATACATTTCCCTCCCAAATTAATTAATGCCTCTCTGCATTAATAGGAAAACTTTTATGTCCTTACATAAAAAACTAAAATACCATCAAGACTCTAGAACAAATTTTTGTAGTGCTAGAAAATTAGTACAAGTGAAGTAAAAGAAAAAAATAATCCAGGATTTAGAGAGCAAATGAAATGAGACAGCTGTTTCTGTCTGAAATTGCAAAATAAGTTTCTGCAGTCTAGATTTGCTAACAAGTGTCAGTAAGGCAATTCTAGAGAAGTTACTTCACCTCTTTGTAAAGCCAAAATAAAATCTGGGAATGTGACTATTTATCAAAACCTTTTTCCTGCTAAAGCAGCACAACACATACCTATTCCCTCAAATGCTTCCAACTTTTCATAAAACACTTGCTGCAGGCCATCTATATTTTGGCTGGTGCACTGCTTGGTTACTGCAATGCATATACAACTTAAGGATTCACTTTAAAGGGTAATTCAGTTGAAGGGCTACAACTCTCTGCAAAGGGAAGATAAAACTGCCAAAGAAAAAGTGAGAATTCTTTAAACACTTTGTTAAAATTTGTCTCCTGACACTACGTAGCAGCCAAAAAATGTATAACAAAACAGAGCAAATATTAGGATGTGCTGCTTCCCAAACTAAAGGGAATGCACTGAGAACTGCATCATCTGGGTAACAGCACACATACCACATGTGAAGCTAATCATAAAAAAACCAAACAACCAACCCCAAAACTTAAGGAAATCAGAATATAAATACCTTTCAGGTACTACATGAAGCCACGTTATGATGCCCACACTGAAATTTCTTTGATATTACATTTAAGCAAATATACATCCTTCAACTCAGCATTATCTGTAACGTATCCAGAGGCAACGGGAACCTGTTCTCCTGTATTTTCAATCTACAAATACTCTGATAAATCAAGGCAAAAAACCCTCCAAAACTCTCAAAGGGCAACGTAAATCAGGAAATCTCTTTGCAAGAGTATATATGCACATATAGAATCTGTTCTTCCAGCTAGCTGTGTGATGCTCCACAGCTCTGAAAGCCTCTTGCAAGCTGAAGAGAATCCAAGTGTCCTTTTGAAAAGCTGTATTCAAGAAGTGACCCCACCCAAGTCCTGACACTGCTGGAGAAGGGCATGCTCAGTGGAAAACCAGGATTTAGTTCCAAATTCGTTCCAGCAGCCAGAAAATGAACATGGGTCAACAGACAGCTCTCTTCCTGTTATCAGTACAACAAACTAAGTACAAGGGTTTGAGAAAAATCTCTGCCCTGTCTTTAAAATCAACACTGCAATTTTACAGTGGGTTTTGACTGTTCACATTAAACCCTCATGATAACCACAATTTTTAGAGATTAAAAGCAGCACTGAGCAATCTCTTGTTCTGAGCAATGTGGGGAGCAGTGATGAGCAGTATTCCTTGGGGGTCAGTACTGGGACTAGTGCTGTTTAACATCTTTGTTAGAGACTGGGACAGTGGGATCGAGTGCACCCTCAGCAAGTTTGCCAACGACACCAAGCTGTGTGGTGTGATCAACATGCTGGAGGGATGAGATGCCATCCAGAGGTGCCGTGACAGGCTTGAGACATGGGTCCATGTGAACCTCCTGAAGTTCAACAAGGCCAATTACAAGGTCCTGCACATGGGTCAGGGCAGTCCCAGCACAACTATAGCCTGGGCAAAGAATGGATTGAGACCAGCCCTGAGGAGAAAGACTTGGGGGTGTTGGTGGACAAAAACCTCAACATTAGCCACCAATGTGTGCTCAAAGCCCAGAAAGACAACTGTATCCTGGGCTGCATCAAAAGCAGTGTGACCAGCAGGTCAAGGGAGGGGATTCTACCCCTCTGCTCTCATGAGACCCCACCTGGAGTTCTGAATCCAGCTCTGGGGTCCCCAGTACAGGAAATACATGGAGCTGTTGGATCAAGTCCTGAGCAGGGCTAGGAATGTGATCAGAGGGCTAGACAACCTCTCCTGTGAGGACAGGCTAAGAGAGTTGGGCCTGGAGAAAAGAAGGCTCCAGGGGAATCTTACTGCAGTCTTCCAGTACTTAAAGAGGGGCTACGGGAATGCTGGAGAGGGACAATTTGCAAGGGCATGGAGTGATGAGACAAGGAAGAATGGTTTTAAATCAAAAAAAGAAGGCAGATTTCCATGAGATAGAAGGAAAAAATTTCCTCACTGTGAGGGTGGTGAGGTCCTGGCACAGGCTGCCCAGAGAAGCTGTGGAAGCCCCTTCCCTGGCAGGGTTCAAGGTCAGGCTGGATGGGACTTTGGGCAACCCACTCTGGTGGGAGGGTGTCCCTGCCCATGACATGGGGTGAATCAGACAGCCTTAGAGGTCCCTTCCAAAACAAATTATTCTATGATTTTATGTTTCCATCCCAGCTCACCAAATGGCTGTTTCTATATAACAGTGCCACAATTCCACTGAAACACAGGCAAACATTTCATTTTTTCCAATTGTTCTTAAAGAAATTGGGGTGTGAGTGAAACATATTTGGTTTCTGTAAATTTAGGTTGTTCTGATCTGGCAGTGATTGGTTTCTAGATGACAACAATTTTTTCCATTTCCAACTTTCATTCTTCCTATTTATTGGCAAGATTAAAAATATTCTTTCTATATTTACAACATTAGATTTATTCTTGCATAAAGTGTGTGCTCAAGGCACGTCACAAGAACATGATTAATCAAAGCACTTTCTAATTCAGGTTGAAAAATAATGGACAAGTACCCGAGAACTTTTTTTTACTACAAACTGAGAGTAATAAAGTTCCTGGATGCTGGAATCCCAGGCACACATCATTGTTTTGACAAGTACCCATTTCCTCATCAGTGGAAGTCATACAGGGAATTATTACCATTTCACATGTTTAGGAAATGTATAACAACATGCAAAAGAGGGAAACAACTGCAATACCAGGATTCAAGGTCAGGAAAAAGTGAGAGGTAACTAATCTGATTTTAGTAGAACACTAGTGGTAGACCCCTAAGAACAGAACACATTTGCAAGTAATTTTTATAAGCATATATAACCATTACCTTTATTTCACCAGTGTGTCACAGTGCTGTCATACAGATGCAGACCCTGAGATCGCATTCAATATGCCTGTTAGCTTTTTATTCCAGCTAATCCAACTTATGAACAATGGCCAGAAACCAACTGACAAATGCATTAAGACAGTTGGCTCTGTCATGTGCAAAAAGAGAGTTCAACAGACAAATGCTGTTTGCAAAGCTTCAGGGTGTAAACACAGTCACAGAAGTGTCTCTTTTGGCAGCAACACCAGTTCTGTATTTCAAATTTAAAGTCCACATCATTGTTGCTGTTGTCAAATATAAGCACTATATAGGAGAAGTCAGTTTCAAATGCTAAATGGCAAGCCTGGCAATTCATCTTAAACAAGATTAATAAAAATTCCAAGCAAGAGCAAAGTTGCAAGCTACACGGTGAAGTATTTCTGGATTTCTCCAGGTAAGTTGCAGCTGTCTTTGCTGTGTACGTTGCTACCTGCATGTGAATCAGTTGTTGATGGACCTGCAGAAATCTTGAAACATAAGCTAGTAAGTAAATCCAGGCTATTAATTGTATAGGGTATTTTATCAAAAATAAACAAATTAAAATTGTTAAAAACACAATCATTAATGACTGCTGCTGCAATGAATAAGTGCCATCCTATCTGCCAGCTAGCACATACTCCCCAAACCTCAGAGGTGAGCCACTCAAAAGGTCTTGCATTGGTGTTTTAATTTTTATGTTTTTAATTTTTATTTCATTTTTGTTTGCAGCTTGTACAAACTAGCTGAGTCTTTCACATACTACTGAAACAGAAATATTCCCTTGAAAGAGCAGAACCATTTTGCCCAGTGTTCCTCCTCCCCCACTATGAGTAATTATAATGCACCTAAAATTACATATGTAAAGCAGGACACTGCAAACATTGTCCTACATACTTTTGTTTACTTGAATATGTAACAACATATTGAAACTACAGATAACACTGCTCTTAGGGAAAGTATGCATCCACTGCTCCCGTGGGAGCATAACATTGCCAATCCCAAGAAACAGAACGCAGTGAAGGAGAGATGCCTCTTAGCTGAGCAAATAAAACTGGCAGCCAAAACTTCATCACTCCCATAGGCTCTTCTAAATGCTGGTATTTGATTACAGGAGTGAAAATATCAGCAACTTCCTAAAACTTTCTTGCTTTCGCTAACAACAGATCAACCACTGCAACATCTCTGGGCTAGACAAAGTGAAAAGATGCCTTACAGGTCAGAAACAAGCCTAATAATACTAATAGTGGGGGTTAAAAGAGTATTTTATGCTAATAATACTGGTTTTGTGCCTGGATTTCAGCACTTAACATGTCATCTAAGTGCTTTAGCTGTTTGTGCTTTTTGGAAGGACATTCCCAGCATGAAAGATTGCAATATAAAACAGATAACAGGATATGCATGAAAGTCCCAAGGGAGTAACTATTTAAACAAAGTTTTCTTTGGAGAGTTAGGGAAAGACAACAGATAAGAAAGATTTAAAGGAATAATTCATTTGTGAACACCAAGAACAGGGTGGGAAGGAATATTTAGAACTGTCCTGTGGACAAGGAAAAACAGCCAGTGATTTTGCCAAGCCACGACTGCAATGACATTCCCTTATAAATATACATCACAAACGTCAGCTTACCAAAGCAGCCTCACCCACAGCAGAAAAACCTTTTAATGACCACACACAAATGGGGATAGTGTGTTATTACAGTAAGTCTGAAGACCAAATTAAGTAGAGGCTTTATTCTGCCTTCTCTGGCTACATTCTCAGTTCTCATTCTACACATCCACAGAAGTTTCAAAGTTTTGAAGCATTCATACACAACAGACAAATCCAAGGTGTCAGCACTTTGTCATTTAACAGTTTTCTTACACAAACAAGCACCACATTACAAGCTCCATGCCAAAAAGACTTGTCTGGATGAAATTTCTAATCTGAATTTGTTTGGGAGTTCCTTTGCCTCCTTTGGGGCTCATCAGTTTAGGTGCTGACTGAACAAAATGCTTGAAAGCATATTTACCTTCCAGCCTCCTGCTGTTCCCTATGGGTATGCCGCTCTTGCATTTAAACTTAAATACAAGGCCATGTTTGACCTCACAGTTGTGGACTCCCCTCATCTTATCTAAGTATTCCTTAACTCTGGATTCATCTCTGAAGTACTTTGAAATATAAAGCAATGCAACAGGGAAAACTGGTACAAGTATATAAAGAGACAAAACTAACTTCAATTTTTTCTTGACCATAGAGGACTGATGAACGACTGTTCTTTTTTGCAAGAGCACATTCCTATCTGGAAGCCATAAGAAGCACAGACTAACAAGAGACACTAAAGAGACACTCAGACTCTTATTTAAAATTACATCATGTTCTCTGAGAAAGCAAGATCACAGTTGAACAACAGTTTCCAGAATGAGATGTCAGAGACCATGAGCTCTGGTCCGGATGAAGTCTGGGCTGTGCATCTTTAAGTCTGCTTAAACATGATCCTCAACAAATAAAGACTGAAAAACTTCCAGCACTTAGAAAATGTGTACATCTGTGTGCCTGTGTTAGGACCAAAGAAATATATCCCTGGGATAGCCTTGAGATCTGGGAAACAGCAATAAACATGCACATTAATGTTCAAATAATTCATTAACAAGTGTGGATACAAAAGCATGGTAAAAGGAAAGCACTCACAGCTATCAAGTCTCTCCTTATTGTGAAGAAAAACTTTGGGAAAAAATAACAGTAGAGGAAAGTAAAGACACCACTGGAGAGAAAATCAGGAGTAAAAAAATGGGGTGGGGGAGGGAAGGAAAAAACAGGAAACAGACACTGAAGACAAAACAGGAAAAAAGGTCATGATTTGTGTAATAGCCAAAAAACTGCTGTGAGGCCAGAGAGGGGGCAGGACAGGAAGACACCAGAATCCCCGGTATGGGCTGAGTTACATCAGAGGCTACTGGACAGAACACAAGATCTCCAAGTGGTGGTAGTCCTTCAAGTGCTAGGCCACAGGAGATCCAGCCACTGTTATTTCACCCTCACTTATAAAAACCTGCCCAGTAAAGTCACTGAGCCACAGAAACAATTTGTGCAAGAAAGGGCAAACAAACACCTACAAGCACTGGGAAAAGCAAACCCCTTAAATTAAACCCACTGCCCTCATGACACACTGTTTTGTTTCCACGGAAGAGTTTATTTTCAAGAGCTTGAAGTCACTTTCCTGTGTAATCAAACACTTCACAGGAAGCAATACCTCTAACACTTTTCCAGAAGCATCTTTATTTTTGTACATTAATTGCATTACAAGTTTCAAGGCCTGTTCCTCTATTGTAAGATTTAAACAGAGTGCTTCTTCCTTTGCTTTACTTGTACGCAGCGAATGCTTGCTTTGGACAGTCTAATGGATGAAGCAAAAAGCTGGACTTCCTGGAAAAACAGGGTTAACATATCCCCAAGCCCCTAAAATGACAGATTTCCAATGAGTTCACTTTTGGTTTTCAGGCATATCTATATATCCATAAGCAGTTTGTTCCACTGCTAGTAATTGAGGTGGAATATTTCAGCCATTTAACTACATATGCAGCTCACCAGTTTCTTCATAGTAAGCTTCCTTTTGGTTTTAAAAATCATCATGAATTACACCCTATTTACTTTTTGTTGCAGCGCTCAAACACCTAAAACACAGGTGGTTTGTGGTGGTTATTATACAAATATTTCTGATATTAGCAAAAAACAATTTTACATATAGAGAAACTTGGGCACTATGAGGAGAAAGTGACACACAAGACACAAGGACAGTAGCAGAACCAAAACAGGAGACATGGAACATCTTTATTAAAGTCTTTATATTAAGTGACATTTTTTGGAGAACAGTTGAAACCTGGAGGTATGGCCAACAGTCCAGAGATGTTCAGTTTTGCTCAGACAACAGTAATACTCCCAATCTTCATATAGAAAAGAAAACGTGGAGACAAGTCTCTTCAATCTGTTTACATTATTAGAGCCTCTAGGCATGCACAACAATTGTGCAGAGTCCCAGTACTGGGTTACACAGGAGTTATGAGAGCTAGAAAAGAGTTATGAGATGAGCTTTTTTGCTTTTAAAATTATAACCTGGAACAGAAGTATTCCCAGCTCAATTTCAACTGAAATAACTATTATACAAGCTAAAAGTTTGTTCTTGTCCAGTGCCATAACATTTTCCTGTTGAACAATCCAAGCTAATTCATGCTTCTATGACGCCACTAAAGATCTGAGGTCAATTCCAAGGAGACAAACACCACTAACCATACATTCCAAAACAACAGAATTAGAATTCACCAGAGTTAGGCACAAATGAACCAAATTCTCATCCACATCAGGTGAAGAAATAATTGTGTGTCAGCAGATTCCTTTGAGGTACTACTGTCATCAAGTGATTCCCTGCAACTTCATTAATCACCATGACCACATTAACACAGAAACAGTTCAATACCTGAAGCAAAACAAATATGCAGTCTTTTTTCCACAAAGAAGAATTGCAGCATTTCTCATACATTCCTTATGCCAATTAAAACAATGTTGCTGTCTTTAACAAAGGGCCATGGATTTTAGACTGCACATTGCTACAAAACACACTGCAAAACTTGAGATAAAACCTGTAAAGATTAAAGCTTACTGGAAAAGGGAAACAGAGACATGTAGTTTACAGCAAATCCTTTAAAAATATGGAGAAGTAATATAACATGTTTCATGTGATTTCCAAATAAGAGTTCCAAATTTTTGAAAAGAGTAATTTTTCATCCCACAAATGTTACAGAACCATAGAATCACAGACTGGTTTGGGTTGGAAGGCACCACAAAGCTCATCTAGTTCTGACACTCCTGCAATGGGCAGGGACACCCTCCACTAGATAAGGTTATGTACCAAACTATTGTACCGTATTTCACATAAAATGTAAAGTATGCTAAGCTATCAAGAAAAACTTTTAAAATGGTAGGGTTTTTTATACAGTTCTTACTCTGAAAAAATGTATTATCAGTTTGTGTTACCCCATGCTAAGATGCATAGATAAGCCTTATAAATATATGTATATATCACCATATGAGAAAAGAGACATCATGGAAATGGTGAAAAATGACTTGTTGGAGCACAATGTTCCATAATCCTGTAACAGGAGACAGATGCCCTAAAACTTCCAAGACATAGCAACAAGGCTGTTTTAAGCCATGATGTGTGGGCTTCACAGTTTGCAACACAGCACACCCTTCTCACTTCATACTGGTTTCATGTATAAACACCTCTTCCATCTTCTCCCTCCCCTCCTGTACCTTCACTTAATCTTATTTACTTTTTTTAGAATCTTCCTGATTATCAATTAAGTCTTATGCCTTCCACTCTTAATTCCACCACCATTGCTAGAAAGCCAGAGTGCCAAACTGCCAAAAGCCTGGTTTCCATCCAGTTTACTATCTCACCTGAACAAAAGGAACATAAGCGATTCAAGATGCAAGCTGGATTTTCCTTTCAAATCATACCCACATGAGAATAAACAATTTTAACTGTTCACAAAACTTTGTGTATGCCTTTATTTGCTAACTGATCAAAACAAATGTAGTTCTTCAAAATCTGTGATTAGTTGAACAGCTTTGCCACAGGCAAATATTTAATATGAATGAAACAGCTTCGTAGAGAACACGTTTCTGCAGCTATTTTCTCTTTTTTTTTTTAATCATAGTTATACAACTCCCTAGTATTGGGGATCTGCTTCTGCCCAGACCAGCTGGCAAACACTATAGCAAATATATCAAAGGTGTCCTGGGAGACAAGAACAGAAAAAAAATCAGTTCTTCCTTTTCTGTGTATCACAACATACATTCTAGTTAGTGTTCTTAACATACCCAGTAATTGAGGAAATGACAGAAATCCTCTTTAAACAGCAATAATCAAATCTGAGAATGGTATAAAAATCACAAGATTTCTGCTCTAATCTCCTAAAGTATCTTGGTCTGAAAAATGTGGACTGATTACGTTGTTGATCCACAGTCTATGAAGACATCCACATTCCCTACCTGAAGGGAATTACAGGCATCAAAACCCAGCACTAGAGCTACTTTCAAAGGCATCTCTTCCAGAACAGCCCCTGATAAATGGAGATGAAAGTGGAGGGCCTCAATACTTCTGCAAGAATCTGCCTGACAAAAAACCCAAGGCAAAGCCTATCTGGAAGAAAAGGATTGTACGCTCTGTTGACGTTGTCAGTGACCTCCTTTAAACTGTCATGGCTGGGATGAATAGCCTAAGTCACCAATCCATTTTATGACTGCTCAATCTGAGCCAGGGTTTAAGCAGCATTTTGTACTGCATAGGCTACATTAATCTGTCTACAAGTTAAGAAACAGAGAGCTGCAATCTGCTCATGCCCAGCAGACAAAGAATACCCCTCATCTTCACTCTATGAGGACTGCACTTATTTAAGGAATAAGTTTTCCAACTCAAAGAATGAGTATAAAAGTTTCAGGAAAACCCTATATTCTGCATTACTTAGAGCAGGTTTTATTATTTGCAGACATCATGCAGAGGCAGAAAAATCACATTCTTTTTCTTCTCAATTTGACCATGACACTACGTTAAGATTTGGCTCCAACTCATCCTTAGTATATCCTTTAGTAAATGCAAATAAAGCCAACAGGAACAAAAACCAATTATCAAAACCAAAAACTGTAAGAGGGAGAGATGCCATTTGTCTTTTTAATAATTCCTAGCATTACAGACCCGGGGAAAAAGAAAAAGTACTGAGGCCTCTTGGAAGCTTTGCACTATTTTTTCCACTTAGTGTTTAATCACTTCAGGAAAACACAGAAAGAATAAGAAGAATGCAAACAAATTTGAAGAAGCTGTGTTGGAGTAAGTTTTTCTTCTACTTCTGAGCAATCTGTTGAGAGAGAAAAGTGGAAAAAAGCTAGTATCTATAAAAACTGTTTAGAAAAAAAAGTAGGTAATTTTGTAAAGAAATAGCTCTGTTAGTATCACTGTTAAATATTGTTTCAGTTTGCTTTAGCCACAGGTGCTCAAACAGATCTTGACAGCTCTAAATTCTTTAATGAGCTGACTATAAAACACTCTAAAGTCAATTCCTAAAAATGTTCGAAGTTGTCATTTGAGACATCTGCAGAGCCCTTCTAAAGCCTTCATTCTGATCTTTCAGGAATAACATGCTTGGTTGGTTTTTGGGTGTTTTTATTGAAAGGATTACTAAGAGCTCTCAAGTTCTATGTATGGCAATGCAACACAAACTTCAAGATTAGATGCCAAATTTGACTTAGGTTCTAAATAGAGCTAGAACCACCTACTTTATGGACTGAAACAGAATTTATTGTGGTACTTCTTAAACAACTAGAATAAGTATCCCAGTATATTATACATCCTACTTTTAAATCAATTGCTCTGTAGCCAGTATTCATTGATCAAGTCCCTCAATAAGGGTATGAAAAACTTGTTATCTCTAAAGTCAGTACAGCTCGTGGAAAGAAATTTTCTCAGGATTGACTAAAAAACACAGGTTGTACTAATTTTAAGATAAAACTATCTTAGAAACATCCCCTGATTTCAGTTGGCTAGCAGTAGTGTTCTATCAAACTGTGTGTACCTGCCTGCACACAGATTTTTCTCAATATCCACTTCTTTGGTTCAGCAGCTGTTAAAAAGGAATTATTTCAGCAGAATGAAAGGCTAACATTACTTTTGGCATTGCTGTTGTGATAATAAAACAATTAGCCACCCATTCAAGTTATTATCCTGTAATATTATTTTTATTATTAAATTAATGATGTTGAATGATAGCTATTTTTTATCTGTGATTAATGGATCATACTATTTAGAATGTAGTTGAAATTTGCTTTCAAAATACAGCACAGTACACTAAAATGACATCAGTGAGAAAAAGATACACAGTTTGATTGGAGGCTTGGTGTGTACAAAATACATTGTTATCGTCAAGTTTAATTTCAAAGCTAATCATGCTTGCTAAAAAATAGTAACCATTTTTATTTAAATGTGTCAGGTCCAGCCTCTCACCAGACTCTGAAGATAACATTACTTTTCAGGATTTAGGCAGCCTCCAGGTCCTCACTGTTTTTCCCTTGTTAACGTACTTACATCATCTCACCTCAATCTCTTGCTGGTAAACTAGTTTTCATAAACTTAACAGCTCAAAATTAAAAAAAAATAATTAGGTAAGAGCTTTAAAATTATTTTTCTTCTCTCCACTTTTCAGCATGTTTTTAAAAGTTAACAGTGAAAGTGCTAACAGCATTTTAATACACAGTCACTTGCAGGATACAAAGCAGCAAGGTCTTTTTCCCACTCCTACTCCCTAGTCCCCTGTACACCTTCAGTTTCATTGGTCCTTTACAGTCCTGGCACTGCACTAACAACCTGTCACCCTGTTTTGTAGAGTGAGAAGATGAGGTGTTATAGATTCTTGATAGTGGCTTGACATAGGTTGGTTTATTAACGCAGCTCTTTCCAATAGGAATTTGAGCTATCCCTCTTCTAAAGTCAAGCTTTGTGCCCAAATATCTGTACTTATGTCATTAGTTAACAACAAGCATTTAGTTCCCAAACTAAGCTACATACAACTTCAAACAGAAGACACTAAATCAAAATTCTGAACACCTACATTAGCACATGAACCTACATTTAGATTAGCACCTAATGAATGGCATCAAGACTTTACCTACTTTTCTGTTGGCCTAACCATATCTCAAAAAAAAAATGTTACTGCTGAAACTAAGTCAAACCCAAGGATTCCTTATCCAGAATTTTCCTTTTAAAAATTATGTATCTCTAGAAAATTAATGTTCTCATAGCTGCCTTTCTCCAGTGTCTCCAAGTAGCAAGTGTGTGCCTGTGTATACCCAAACTACTTCAGAACCTAACAATGATTATAAAAGGAAGAACTGTAAAACTCAGATACATCTGTTACATTTTGGGTCCAGTAGCCCAAGTTGCAGCATTTTTGGTATTTCAGCTAATTCACCTAGCTACATCAGTAGCAGCTGCAGACATTTTTGACTGTAGAATAAACACTTTAACACATCCAAAATAGCATAGGCATGGCCACTGGAAAGAAGCTTTGTCAAACTTCTTTCACTTTACACAGCTATACTGCTTAACCTTATGAAATTCCAAGTATGTAATCAACCATCAGGCAATGAGACTAACTCTACACAGAAATAAGAGTATTTTGACTCCATTCATGAGTAAAAGGTGCCCTTTGTGAGCCAACACATCTGTTGCCAGTGAAGCGTGGCTAGTACATACATGGGTAAGGCACCCTCCCTAGTAACCCAAGTATCACCAGTAGGAAGTTACACATGCCAGGAAGTTCTGATCCCTACAGGATAAGTTATCAAATCTCCATAGTGTTCTAACCCCAACTTAAGCAGAACACAGCTTAATTATCCTATTCAGATCTTATCCAAGTTTAATAAATTGAGCAGCACTGCAGGTTTTTCCTTAAATACAGGGATTTCTGGTACTTGAAATCATGTGTGCACTTTCAGTGTGAAAAACATGAAAAGAAAAATAATGACCAGACCCTTACTGAACCAGTCTCCATCCTGAAAGCATCACAGTGAACAGGATGGTGTTTCAATAGAACATTTCTCATTTCCCAGGTAGTGCCCTTCATCCAAATCACTCATGAAAAATCAACTGTTTTGATAATTTAGGATCGTGAACCATTCAAGCAAAACTTCCATATAGATTCTACAGCTGAATGGCATAGGAGTAAAATGGGAACAATTTTGTCTATAGCAAAGCACATATGGTAGTTCCATCTTGCCAGAAGACTTCACAAACAAGTGACTCTGTAGTGGAGCTAATGCAACTATAGGATGAACTATGACTGAAAAAATACCAGCCTAAAATAAAGGGGGTTGGTATTCAATCTCTCACAACTGTTAAGATTTCTTTTCCCAGATAAAAACCCCAACCTATCTGTTCCTGTGCTCTGCACAATGCAGATGACACAGATTAGTCCCTGCTTATTAGCAACATGCAATATAGTTTAAAGCTTCCAACAGTTCTATCAAAATATATTTCAAACCCACCATCAGATCCGTCAATAATGTTAAACAAGTAAGTTTAAGGTGAGGGTCTCTTTCTCCTTGCTATACTCCCTCCATTCATGTCACCTCAGCACCCTCAGGTAGTGACTCCAATCCACCCCTTCAAAAGGCTGGAGGTCCCTCTCCTCACAAATGAGGCCCTGCTCCAGTGCCACACACATACCACTGCCAAGGAACAAGAGAAAGGTGAAAGGTAAAGTGCAGGACAGCACAGCCCACCTCTTGTTTCATCACTTTTGCTGCAGGAGCTGAAAGGGGATGGAGGCTGACACACAGAACAAGGCAGCACATGGAGTGCTGTGCCAGACCTAACAGGATCACCCCAAGTAGCAACCAATACTCTGGTTTTGTAGTGCATACTTTTGTGACCTATATCATTTGAACTGTACCCATAAATTGTAACAGTTATTTTAGGAGGGACATCTTCTGTCAGCCTACACAAGACCCAGTGCAAGAAAAGTAATACATGAAGTTCACTAAACACATTAAGCCTGACACTTAAAACAGCATCTAAAAAGAACAGATACAGATTTGTTAGAAAGCTGTATGTAACACATGCTAATTCACTCTGACAGAAAACACACTGTAAAAGTGATTTCCCATGAATCTAAAACATCTTTTCATGTTTTAGTCAATATCTGCATCCTTTTGACACAGAAACACATGCAAGCACCATTCTGTTTGCCCCATCTTCTACGTTAAAAAATTAGATGTGGAAACAGAAGGAAAGTACTTACAAACGTTTACTGAGAAGGCAAACTAAGTCACACCTGTACTAGTAATATCACTCTAGGCAAACCATATCAACTAACTTGATGTCTACTCTCTAACTCATGTAACACTTTGTACTACCAGACTACAGTATTTTCCCCAATTCACACACAACTCCATTTGCCCTGTTTCTGTAAGTTTCCAGGGAAGAGAGAATAAAAACCTACAAATAAAGGCTGAATGGTAACTGTCATGTTTTTTCACTAGTCATCACAACAATCTGTATTAATTAGCAGATCATTTATTGTACTACCCAAAATAACATACAAATTCTTTCTGTGCAAAGATGAGGAAAATATACCAAACCAGCTCAAGACATTTAAGATGATTAATGCTAATTCTCACCCAAAATAGGTAAATAAGTTTCACTTACAGAGTATTTGGTATCACATTACTTCTGAATAAAACATATTACCATAAAAGAAAAGCATGTTAAACACAAACAAACATTTTTGAAATGCAAAAGCTGGAATACCTTTCAGAGTTCCCCTCCCACAGCATAAGGAAACCTGAACTATACACTAATGGAAAGATATTGTAAATAATCTAGTTGTAAAATCCTAATATTAGAATGAATAGGTGTAAAATTCTGGACTTACTATATTAAATATCAGTGGTTTTCCATACAGATGGATGAGATTAAGGCCCCTTTCCCTAAAACGTAGGAAGTGGAACAAACCAAACCAAGTTTTCAATGGCAGTTCCAAAGGTCTCAAAACATGAGTTTACTTCCAGCTTTTTATGCCTCAGGGCATCCTTTCTGAGTCTTTAATAGCTAGCAATTCAAACATCCTCACACTTCCCAAAACTGAAACTAGAACTTTGTCAACTTATATCGCTGTCAGAGCGCTCAGCATCTCTATGCACTGCTTTACTCTTTCAGAACAGGGACACAGAAACACAATGTACTTTCTCTGCTGCTTTGAACAGGCAACTCTCTTTGTAGCTACTCAAAGAATGTGTTCTGCAATCTCTCATAATTTAATCACTGTCAGTCATAACAGCCTATTGTAAAAAATAATCCGCTCATTTATTTTATCATCAGTGCACTCAAGCATGGTCAATTTATGAGCAGAGTCACGTGTAACAGCCACGAGAGATCCATTACAGAGCTGCTGGAGACTTTGTGAACAAACAAGTTGCTTTCCTCTGATTATCCATAGGCTAAATCTAGAAGTCCCATGGTCCTTCATACTATTCTCACAGAAGAAACAAAGGAAAGCCTTCAAGCAATAGTTTTTGTTTACTTCAACACATGCTCAAAGACAGCAGGCTAATTACAACCTCAAAGTTTAATGCTGAACTATAGTACAGTATTACTAGATAATAGTATCTCATTCACATCAGGTACTCATGAAAACACATCATCTTGATATCCTAGTAGCTGACAGGTCCTCTGACATAAGCAGTTTGTTTTGAGAGTAAGCAGCATAGCTGGAATTGTTTGGAGCTGTAGAAGGTACACTAAGACTTGGAGATACCAGGCTGTGCAACAATCAGGAGTTGCAAAGTAGCAGCCAGACCAATACACCTGCACACATTTAAAAGCACTACTCAAAGTGAGCTTAATGAAGTCATGTAAGTAGTATCAGTAGTAGCTATGAGATAGTACCATGAGATCTAGATATTGTTAATCTAAGAATCATCATCATTATGCATTAGTAGTTACTAAAAGACTGAGTTCCACAGAAGCTACACACAAGAAACACGTGCATACACACTTTAAAATGCTTGCACACACATGCCAAGCACTCAGCTATAGTCAAGTATCTCTCAACCAGTCAAGGATTCCCCAGAAAATATCCTCCTGCGTGAGATCAAATAAAGTCACATTATAATAAAGATAGGTCATAAAAATAATTCAGATTATTATAAATCCTAAAACCTTGCAATAATTTTCAACTGATAATTGTTGAAACTGAATGGTTAAAATATAATTTTGCATGCAGTAACTCATTAAATTCTGCCTTGTTTGTGCCATATGCAGAACACCTGCACAATACTCTCATTGTATTTCAATTCTCATGAGAGAACCCAAAGTTCTCTCATCTCTTCCATTTTAGAAAGTGGATATGATTAAAAATGTAGTGATAAAAAAGCCCAAGCCTCCATTGTTAACATTTTCAGTCAGGATATGCAGAAAGAACTAGAAATGTCTACCACCAAGTTTTAAAAGAAATCCAACTAAAGAGTAAGAGTGCTCTGCTGTGAGCACTCAGCCATTGAAGGTCCTTGGCAAACTACAGAAGCCTCACCCACCCATCCTTTTGGCAGCAGTATGAAGCTACGGGGTGACCTACATGGGAGACATGGCAGACACCACTGGACACCCTGCCAGAGCCCCACAGATCTATCTGGAAAAAACTACAGATGCTGACAATTTGGAACACTCTCTGGTTTGTATTATGCTGGGTCCATTCCCCAATGTACCTGACCAAAAAAGCAATGGAATTCTCACAGTGTAACAGAGATTGGGTACTTCTCTAACTTTGCCAGAAAAGACTCCCAGACAAATCAAAGGAAGTTTCTTGTTTATTACAATAAGATTTGACCATGAGTCAGAGCAATTAATCCTCCACACAGACACTCAATCACTTAATACAATGCACTCCAGTTAATTAATAGAGCAAATGTACTGGGCAGATGCTTACGTATTTCTTGTCTGGAAAGTGACTTTTTGGCTGCTAGAAGAAAACCTGCTGTGAATGCAACTGCTCTCACACTGGAATTTAGTAAGTGGCTTCCATAAGAAAACCACAATGTATCAAAGGGGTCTAAGAAAGCATACATATGCATCAAAATCGTTATTGAGAGCATCAGGCCTCTTCCCTCCCATTCAAAGAGATTTAATTTAACCTCTAGAAGTATTTGAGATCATGAAATAGGACTTCTTCCAGTTAACTGAAAATTAGATACTTTTGAGTTATTTCTTTATAAGTAAAAGACCAATATAGCAAACCTCCTACTTACTTTCTCACTAAATTACAAATCACTGTATCATTCTACTTCTATGTGTCAAAACTATAAAGCAATAGAGCAGCACTGCAACTACCTGAAAGACCTGAAGTAACTTTAGTCCAAGACAATATGTTACAGGAAACATTTTCAGGCTCCAAAGGTTACTATTGTTGAATTTTCCAAAGGAGCTGAGAATTAATTTTTCATGCAACATTCAGTTTTAAAGTCTGCTCAGTACTTGGAAAAACCTGAGAACAAAAGCTGGAATTTACTACCCAATTAGGTCAGACACACTACCGCCTCAATAAGCAAATACATCAAGTCTTTGCCAGGGTTAGAATTGTTAATTCAAAAATACTCATGATTGGGCCTCATGCACTGAAAATGTAATTCTGTCACTTGTCAATTAATAGATGTACATTTTGAAGAAAGAGACCAATCTACCCCAGCAATCCCATCCAGATGGGATTTGGTTATTAACTTTTTAACTTTGTACCTCCACTACCCGATCTGCCAGTTGTTTCGTATTAGAAAGCACCAGTGGCAGCCAGACTCTGTACCTCACTCTATACACCTTATACAGACATTTGATAGAGATTGTCTATTAACTCTCAGAAACTGACAGTTGTCACTTGTACAGAAGTCTTGAGTTTACAGATTTAATTCTGAAAATCATTGGTTTTTGAGAAGCATCTCTGAATTTAGACAAATACAGTTGTCTTATGCTTAAGATTTATAAAAGCCTAACTAGTTAACTCCACTTTACCCTTCAGCAAGAACATGGTCCCAGCCACTCCACAGCTACGGCAAACATGACTTCTGGCAGCCTAGAAGTGGCTCCCCTTTTGAGTTAAGTATCAGTACCAGGCTGTCTCTGGTGCAAACACGGTCACCTGAATCCCCAACAGCCATAGGGACCTCGCAGCATCATCCTGAGACTCAATAAAAGCACAGTGGGCCCATGTGGATCCACTGCACTCAGCACTCCTACCCATTAGCTACTGCTGATGGTTACCTCTTCTGAGGCAGGATGTGGACTCCTGGGTTCTCAGCCAGGCAAAAATTTTAGTGTGAACCCACATGGCACCAAAGTTTACTGTTGCTTCACCAGCAATGATACTTTGGATGGCCCTGGACAACCATCTGCTACTGCTAAAACAGATCTGTTTCAATACCTATTTAAAGTGATGGCTATGGAAAATAAAACAAATTCTACTCATCTACTTTTCAAAATTGTAATAGACTGACACAATGCAAATGTTTGCATCAGACTCCACAGGACAATGAGAAAATAATTCCACCAAAATTAAGTTTTCAAGGAAAACTTTTATCCTGGAACAGCACATAGCACCTTACTTTGCTATGCCTCACTTGTCAATACCTCTAGCCTTTGGAATATAACGTAAGTATAAAACCAGTTCCAGTTTGAGGTACACTGTATTGCTGAAACCGAGCAATATCTTTCTGTGGCACTACATGCATTAAAGTTAGAGGCTGCATTTCATCATTTCAGAACTCATTGTGAGAGGGGCCAAGTAATAGGTCAGGCACAACAAATGCTAACAATAAGTTCTCTTCAAATGATGGTACTATAGACCAAGTAGAAAACAGTTCAAGGTGAACATTCAGTACCTCCAGAAATATTAAGCAGCAAATTACTACTGGAAATTTCACTTGGCAAAAGTTTCCTATTATCATGGCACAACCATCTTCATTCCAGTATTAAATTATTCTGCATTGATTTTTTTCAAAAAACTAAAGACTTCCATTCTAGTTAACAGACTTATTTGATTTATAGAGTATTTGTTGAAGGAAGTCTTTTTTCACAATGCTGTTTTCTACACAGTGGATTTACTGGTTTGGCTAGTTCATCTGATTCCAACAGCAAGCTAGTGCAGTATCATAGGTCAAGCACCTCGTTTCTCAAATTACCTTTAAGTTTTGCACATGTTATTGAAACACTAAAGCTTTTCAAGATTCCTTCAACCTTGTAATATCAAAACTCTAGAAACGGAATTAAAGTGAATCATTTTAAAGCAAAGCAGAGATGTGTGAGATCACTTATAAATGCATTTCCAAAAGCAAATCAAAGATGTAGAAACATGGCTGACAGTTTTTCAAGATTTGTCTATTCTGTTAAAAGGCACCAGTCACATCACTGAGTAAGCCCATTAGCCATTTAATTAATTTGAAAGTTTAGGGACAGAGCAGCACAAATTCAAGTCTTCTCAGCAGTACTGACTGACCAGACTAACTTCTAGTCCAACTCAGTTGTGCTGCAGCAGCACTAGCTCCCATTTCTGTCCTTCCTCCCATAGTTCAGGAGCCCCAGTGACCTCACTACAGAGTGACTCCAGTCCTTCTGCCCTCATACTGTGCTCCTTGTCCCTCTCTGTCCAAATTTCTGATCTTTGACAGCTTCCCAGAAATCTGCCCAGTTTCAGCCAGGGGAACAGAAACAGAGGTAAAGATACAGCAGCAATTAAGGCTCACTAGCTTGCCTCCATTTCTCTCAGAGAGCTAATGCACATCAGCACAGGATGGAGCAAGATGCCCAGGCAGAGGAGGGGGCTGCAAACCCCACTCAGTGTCAGCACCCTTAGCCATTGAAGCAGATCTTGTGCCAAAGCAGGCAAAGCACAGGAATTCCACCCACAAATTATCATCCTTCTGTTCTAGGCTGGGGCTTTTGCTGCCTTCATTGCCCGTGCCTTTCCCCCCGCCCCCACCCTGTCAATTCTGTGACACAAAAGCAAAGCATTAACAAAGGTAATCTTGACCTATAGCTTCTCCTTCCAAAACATGTTTTGGTAACTAATAGTTTGCCCCCAACATTAGCTTTTGGTAAAAAAAGCACAGCTGTTCAGCAAGCTTTTGTGTGATCATTCCTATCAGCTCTCAAATCTTTAGTTCAAATTAAACCCCTGTAAATTGAGCATCTTTTGGAGGGTGAGGGTGGGTAGAGTAGAAAGTCAGCCCAACACTGCTGCTGAAACAAAACCAAATCAGTTTGTATCCAGCTACAGCTAAGTTAGTGAATTATTTGACTGGAACCTCCTGAAGTGCCTCAGGAGACATTCTTCTGTGTTAAGGTTGCAATTACACTACAAAGCTATACTAGAAATTCTTCATCCCTTAACAGCTGTCCCTCTGTTTACAGCTACACTTAACTGAACTGCTGCCATCAGCTACCTGCATTTTACACAGACTTGGGCTATAAAAATTTTAAGAATTATTGTATGGCATCTGCATTGTCCTTTCAACACTGATCTTGGTATCTGCAGTGTCTGTAACTTGCCAGCACTTCTCAGCCATAGGCATTCTTAAGTGTTTGAAAACTATTCTCCACAATCTGTCAGTTATCAAGAGCTTTGGAGTTTAGTCAGAACAGACATTTCAAAGAGCTATTTTTGTGTCTTAAAGTAATAAGCATTGCTACTTTAATACAGTAATAAAAAAGGTGTATAATTGCACTGGTAGGTAAGACATCACCATTTTCTAAACTATGATATCCATCTTGCACCATCTGATATCCCTAAAGAAAGTTTTAAATGCTCTTTCATTCAGTTTTTCATTGCAGTGTATCTCAACTATGCCCATTCCTAAGCACATTAAACTTTAATAGTTCAAATGAACACCAGTTCCTTATGTAGAAAGAAGGGTGTTAGGTACCACTTAGTAAGGCTACTACCACAATTTTGGTTTAAGGTGCATCTCACCAGCTGAAATCTAAACTTAACTATTTCACATACCTAGTTTATGGAGAAGCCACCTAAGCAACTAACTAAAATAAACAAGGGACAATACCTTTGTCTTCATAGGATGTGTGGAGAAAGTTGAAGCAGTAGCCTCTTCTGTGGCAAGGGGGAAGGGGGGAAGTGTACAGTGTCAGAAGTTTCCTACATGGGAACTGCTGCCAAAAGAATTCTAACAACTCATCAAGCATTTCTTTTTCTTTTTATGCTATAAAGACAATAGAGACTTAATCGGCAAAATCAACAATAGCCCTTTTCTGTTGGTTAACACCAGCTTAATGAATGAACTATATGATATGGTTAAGGCATATGTCTTGTCTATAGACACATTCTCTTGTGAAACACCAAGTCCTCAGAAATGAGGCTCAGAATCCTTGACTCAAGAGATATCCAGAGGTAAAGATCAACCTTTACGAGCTGTGGCACTGGCTTTGGGAATCCCTTATGAATCTCTGTACAGAGATACCTAGTCTTACAAGTATCTTCACGAAGCAGCATAAACATATTAGTGATGTTATGAACTCAGTTTTCAGACTTCAAACTAGATAAAAAACAACCCTCCTTTATCTTCAGGTCTAAGTCATGTTAAATACTTTGATCCTAGTAAGATACAAACCAGTTTGCATGCAGTAGATATAATTGAAACTATGGAAGCCTAGAATTATTGCAATAGTCCTTCTATTGGCAGCTCTTCTTCCCTTGAAGAAAAACAAATACACTGTTGTGTTAATGCAATTCATTTGAATTATGGAGAACAGTTTCTATATGCACAGTAACCAAAGTTTTCACTCTTTGTAGCTTTGGCTTTCCTTGATGCAGACTTTAAAAGCTACATTTGAGATCAAAGCACAGACTAACAGATATATGTGATATAATTGAGCTAAGAGCTCAATTTGTTATTGTCACACTGGTCACAAAAGTAGATAGGGAACTTATATGCCACAGAAATATACCACAATACATAGCTTATATGAAGTTAAAAAGAATGTCAGTGCATAAGTTTCCATTTTATGTTTAGATGCTATTCAAACCTAAATAGCTCCTTAGTATTTGAGAAAATTGACTGGCTTTAAAAATCCTTCTAAAAACACAGAACAAAAAAACCCCTCACTTCTTAAAACCAGAAGATGTATTTAACTGCTCCATGTTACTGTCAAACAAGTTAGACAAAATATTCCTCACATTTATCTCTAGCCCCTCAAGGAATTAACTTTAATAGTACAGGGAACATACTAGATTTTAAAGTGTGACCTTTACACATTTTTAAGTTTTAAATACAATAAAATTTGCCTGAAGATCTCAGTTGAAAAGATGTATGTAATTCTGTGATTTGGTACTCTTTATTCCACAGAGCAGTGATACAATGTATTTGTACACTGAATCTTCCAATAAAACTTTAGAATTGTGTTCTATTCCAATTATTTAAAAGAATAATAAGTTTACATGTACTACTCAAACCTTGTAAATGTAACACTTCAGCTACCTTATGAAACCTTAAACATATTTATATTAATAATTTGAGTTTCTGAAAATAGCATGCATAAAAAGATACTAAAGTCTTCTCAAAAACTAAAGGATATTGGACATCAATTCTTTCCCTCAGAATGTTTCCCATAGAAGTGTAGCTGTTCTCTTCATACTTCAGAGGTTTTACTTTAAATAGCTAAGCTATTTTAACAGCATAATCATCACTATCACAAAGTCTTAACAGAAAACATAACTATGCTGAACTATTTTTGCCCCTGTTCCTGTGCAAAGAGGAAAGCCGCTGTCATGACAGATGGTACGATTGTCAATACAGGTCTGATTGCTGCCTGAAGACTGAAGTTCCCAAACTATGGTTATGACCCAGCCATATATTTAAAAAGTGAAAATATCAATCAACTTTGCATTTGATAAATAAGAAAGACTGTGTGCAAAATTTCTGGAATGCCTGTGTGGGCAATGCCATTTGTAATTCTGGGGGTTGGTGCACTCAAACAATGGTTTATAGAAGATCTTTCAGATACAATTAGATTGCAGACCATCGGTTCTATCACAACAAGCATGGAACATCCTCAAATTTAGGCAGTATTCACAGGATATTTAACTAGAATGCAGTGCAAGTTACTACCAGTATAACCATCACCTTGCATCCTCCTGATATCACTTATAAGCTCTTTCACCAGCGCACTAGGGAGGGAAAAGAAGCCAAGGAGACCAAATAGTAGCCATCCCCATGGAGCTTTTTACCCTGCTACAAGCACTAGGATTTATAATCAAAACTGTCTGGGACACAGACTGCTGCTAGTGTTGCCTGCAATGCTGGCAGGCTGTTAAAAGTTACAAAGAGAGAAGTATGTGCCAAAATATGTACTCTTGTTTGCCAAGCATATAATCCTGATGCATACTTCCTGATAGGAAAAGGATTTAATAAATATGAGACAATTTCCTTTTCTCTTTGCTTAAAAAACTATCTTCTTTCCCACGTGCTTAAGGTCAGAGAAAAAGAAATTACACAGCATCCACATCTGAAAGAAGCTCAGTTAATTCTCTGCCTGGAATGCTCAGCTTCATTTGATCGATCATAATCTCTATTTTCCTAACAACTTGGATGATAATCACGAGGACAAGTTTTGGAACCTAACACAGGGTCTGTCTCCCATTACTCATACAACACCTCAAAATATGCTGGAGGACTAGGTTTATTTGGTGAATATGGCCCCAGTTGTTGCCAGGCCCACTCTACTGTGTAGTCTACTAGTAGGTTCTTCACTGCTCTGAAACAGTAAAGCACTACATAGGAAGGACCTCCACACTTGAATTATGGCATACCCTTGGTTAAAATCTTCAGAGGGGGCCAGTTTACTGCAAGCGTTCCATACCAGTGATTTTAATTAAAAACAAAGATACATACAGATGGATGATGGATAGTTTCTGATGCTTAAAAGTGCAGTAGGAAGATAGTATGTAGAAAAGCAAAATAAATAGGTCAGGGAATCAAGTAACAGAGCATTACAGCGTTGAAGCACTTTGCTTGCTTCACTACTATAGCATGGTAATGTTATAGTAATTAATTTAGTATTATATCATGTGTGATACCAATAGAATATTAGAAAAAACAAGGGTAGGATTTCAAGAGAGTCCTAATTAAGGTAAAACTAAAGGTAGCTAACAATAAATTCAAAAGATCTAGTTGAAGAACAAATGTGAAGGAGTTAACAGCCCAATATAGTGGAGGATGTCCTTGCCCAGGCAGGGGGGGTAGGAACTAGGTGGTGTTTGAGGTCCCTTCCAGCCCAAACCATTCTGTAATTCTATGTTAAAACCCAGTGTCAAAAATAGTCTTAACACATTTAAGAAAATTCTTACTTTCATAAGGCTTCTAAAGAAGAATTAGTTGTCATTTAGATCTAACAGAAGAGTTGTCCACATACTGAAAGATGCCCAGCAAATGACTGAAGTGTTACTAAGGTAACAATGACTGTGTTTTCCCTAACTTGCAACATCCTTCTGCTTGCTAATGCATTTTCCTATTTGCAAAAAAAGGAGGAAATAAGACCTTTTACTCATGACAAGCTGTCAGAGATTTCAGTTGCTAAATAAGATACATTCAGCTGAGTGAACTTAAATGCTTGCAGAGGATATGGCAAAAGAGTTAACATGTTTTTTTGGAACAAAAGTCAGGACCATACAGAGTGAGTTTGTATGGAAGCAAGATTTGCTGCCAGCAAAAGGCTGTCTACAAATACTCGGTTTTACCAGAGCTATTAACAATTCTTGAAGCAAAAAGCAGACAAACTATTACAGAAGGGGGGGGGGAATCTTGCAAAAGAAAATCAGAGTTCTCGACTGAAATTGGAAATAATACCTTGTATATCCAAGTCATAAGATTTCCATAACTGCCTAAGTCTAACAACTGTGTCTCACAGAGTTTAAGCCTCATCAGACATCAAGACATATCTGTACAAAGAAACAATGATCAAAGTGAAAAAAAAATCTCTTGCCTTTGTTTCAGAAGCATATAAACTAGTAGTTAAAAATAAAAAGTTACAACATGAGCTAGTCACACTTTTTATGTACATACATACTGAGAATGGGTTTACTTTTAAGTATTGATCCTCTCTCAAATAATCTTCTCTTACCCTATAACTACCCTCTGAAATACCTGATAGAAACCTGAAAGCTGGTCTTTACAACCAAATAGGAAGTCTGTTTTCGTATAAGGTGTGCCAAGGCAATCACTGGCAGAACGTACACAGACCATAAATAACAGAGCTTTACAAGACAAACCATTAGGACCCTCTCCCATACTCAAGAGATGCTTATGGATTCGCAGTAGACTGTTTTGTGGCATCATGTCCCTGCTGCACATTATGGTTTACAGGTTCATCCAGTTTTAGGCTCCCCAATACAAGAGAGTTGAGGATATACTGGAGCAAGTCCAGCCAAGACTTTTAACAAAAGCTTGCAGCATCTGCCATATGAGGAGAGGCTGAAACAGCTGGGATTGTTTGACCTGGGAAAGAGAAGGCCTGAGGTCAGGAATTTTTTACCCATGTATAGAATACCTGATGGAGGTATTGAAAAAACAGCGCCAGGCTCCTCACAGTGGTAGAAAGAATTCAAGGGACTGGGGATAAGTCAAAACACAGGAAACCCTACTTAAACATAACAGTGGGGGGAAATATATTTTTTACTCTGAGGGTCATCAAACACTGCAGAAAGTTGTCCAAAGAAGTTGGATTCTCCATTCTCAGAAGAATTCAAGCCTGACTAAACAAGGTTCTGTGGCCCTACACTGAGAAGATAGGAATGGACTAGACAATCTCCACAGATCCCTTCCAACCTCAGTGATTCTATAACTCCTGGCACAAATAAAATGACTTAGTCGTGTTCAAGGGAAACAGAAAAAAACCCCAAAATACTGCCTTTATGTTCTCTTATGACACATGCCAAGTGCTTCACAAAAATAAAACTAGTATCCCTACCTCAAACCAGAACAAGACCAAGAGATACCAACTATCAACAGGTGTGTTCAGTAGGATGAAAAAACCCCCACATTATAGCAGCCTTCTGGTACCTGAAGGGGCCTACATGGAAAAGGGAAGGGACTTTTTAGAAGGGCATGTAGCAATAGGATAAGGGAGAATGGTTTTAAATTAGAAGGGGGTAGATTTAGATTGGATTTTAGGAAGAAATTCTTCACTACAAGGGTGGCGAGATACTGGAACAGGTTGCCCAGGGAGGTGGTGGCTGCCCCCTCCCTGGCAGCATTCAAGGCCAGGTTGGATGGGGCCTTGAGCAGTCTGGTCTAGTGAGAGATGTCCCTGCCCATGGAAGGGGGGTTGGAATTTGATGATCTTTAAGGTCCCTTCCAACCCAACCATTCTATGATTCTTAACTCCAATAAGAATGCTTGAAACATTACTGTTGGCCTGGTTTCCTACAGAAATAAAGACCCCTATAATTACACTGCCCATTCACTTGTTTGTAATCCTTCTCTAATAATGTTGAAGTTCAGTGTTCAATTTTAACCAAATTTAGCAATTGTCCAGAGGTCTCAATACTTAGTTCCTACAGAAGTAACAAAACTTGCAGGCAAAGAAAAACCAATACAAATTGGTGAAGAGTCTCTAGTATGAACTCTTAAGTAACTTACTCTATTTGTCTTACTAGCTTTACAGTCAGCATTTACAACAAAACAAATACATACTTACCTAGTGATATGTGGATGGATCTGCATCATATACATCTTCTAGATGTGTTTAACAGAAAAACACACAAAGGAAAGAGATACTGACAGGACAGAAACATTGAATAGTGACAGAAATAAAGCTAACACTGTTTAGAAATAAGAGCAATACTAAGTAAAAGAAAGCAGTGTTTCACAAGTTATAGAAACAAAGTACAGAGTATGTCTGTGGTAGTAACCAGTAAACAGGGACAGGAAGCAGACTGTGGTGTCTTGCTAGCTCTTCTTTCATCTTTTTTTTGTCCTGTTTGTTTTATTTTTGTAGCTGAGCAACAATTGTGAAGATGTTCTGGGATTTGGTTTGATCACAGAGCTACACAAGTGCATTGGGAAATACCAATTCACAACTTAGTCCTATGAGGAGGTAGGAAATGGGAGTGCTCCAGGGCTTCTTGTTCATATCCTCTGCCAGCAAGGGTTACTGCTACTGCACTGTCAGCTCAAAATGGCAGGGGTGGAAGGAGGTTTTGCATAAGGGAATAGTAGATGATGTCACTCAACTTCCCTTCCCTGGCCCCAACTCTTTGGAAAGGAATTGAATTTTGGGAGCAACTACTGATAAAGAACTCTGCATCTATACTCTGTAAAAACACCCCACGAATTGCACGGCAATTACAGACCCAGCAGTGTCGGTACAAAGTTTGCCTGGATGTGTGTGTGGTTCTACCTGGAATTACTTGAGTTTCTTTTGAATGGATTAGGTACATGTGCAAACTTGGCCTGTCTTATAGGAATAACATTGGGATTTATTACAACTGAAAAGTCTAGTTAAAATTAATANAGTCTAGTTAAAATTAATATGACACAGTTGGTTTTCTGGGCTA
>VZTU01012232.1:2883-20230 GCA_013400835.1 Zapornia atra
CGGGGGAGAGGGGCGGCTTCCCGGGATAGCCCCCTCCCTCCCCGCTCCTCGCCACCCTCCCGCTCTGCCCCCGAGAGCTCCCGGGGCTTCCGAGCTGCTGTGAGCGCGATTCAAACCCCCGATGCCCGGGCTGCCTGGTGGTCCCCGGCTGGAGATCTGCTGTCCCGGGGGATGCCACTGCCTCCCGGGTGGTGGGGTCCCGGGGCCCTCCTTACTGGGGCTCCCCCGGGAGCACCTGCCCCCCCTGCGCATACGGACGGGACGGAAGCGCCGGGGGTGCCCTCTGAGCATTTATTTCGAAGGGATCTTCTCCACCTCCGGGTTTCCAGCAAGCAACAGGGTGGGATGGCATGGTGAGGGGCACCGCACTGTCACAGGACGCTGGGAGGCAGTGGTCCTGCAACCCAGTCCCGGTGCATTTGGGGCCACCAGCTCCCCGGGATGGGGCACAGGCATCGGCACTGGTAGACACAGGCAGCTGCAGGGCCCCAGGGCCACACGGTGCAGGCAGATGCTTGGCTTGACCCAGCTGAGTCCTACCCACCCCTACCCCCAACCCCCTCCCCAAAGTTGGAGACCTTCCACCTCCCTGGGGATCTCCCTGGGGGAAGAAGGGTACCCCACATCCAACCCAAATTCCCCATGGCTGCGATCTGGGGCTGGGACCCCTCACCGCATCACCTGCTCCTGCCAAGAAGGGTTTGGCCTCGTCTGTCCCCTTCATCCCTGCTCATGCAGCGATGGGGGGCTGCTCTCAGACCTCCCCATGGGCAGACCCAACAAGCCCAGCTCCCTTCCATCTCCTCGTGGGTCAGGTGCTCTAATCCCTGACCCACTGGGCAGCCACCATTGGGGTCACAGAAGGGTCCCTGCATCCTCCTTGCATAGCCCGACCAGTGGCTCTGCTGTCACCTTTGGTCCTTCCAGCCCAGCCAGCAGCTCCTGCCTGCCCCAGTGCCTCAGCTGATCCCAGCTCTGCCAGGCCCGCATGGTGCCACCAGTCCTTGAGGAGTCCTCAAGCAAGGAGGAGGACAAACCTGACAACCAAGGGATGTGCAGGAAGCACTGTCACCACAAGCGTCTTGGGCCAGCAGGAAGGAGCAGCAAGGGATGTCCCTCCACCTCTGTGGGCCACCGGTATCTCCCTGGGGAGCTGCTGCTCTACTGAGACCCCTCCATCAGCTCTAGGATGTGGCTGTAGAGGCGTCCAGGGGCATCCATGCCCCAGATGAAGTCCCAGTGGTTCCAGTCATGGATGTGTTTGTAGGTGACGAGGTGGGCAATGCGGGGCAGCAGCAGGTGGACATCCCTGCAGTCAGCCACCCAGTCCGCCCCTCCCGACCACACCGCAGTGGGCACGGGCATCTCCTCCACCCGGTAGAAGGGAGGTGTCTCCTGGAGGGACACAGGGAGCTCTGCTGTCATGGCCAACTCCTGCAAGCCAGCCTGTCCCCATGCCACCTGGAACAGCCCCTGGCATCTTCAGCTGCCAGCACTGCCACTGTGGCCTCCTACCTGGTAGTACACAGCTCGGTTTTCACTGCCATAGTCGAAGGCTTTGAATTCTCCCGATTTCAGGACCTGGAAGGAGAGGGTAGGTCTGCAGTGGGAGGCCCACAGGCTAGGTCTGGCATCTTCCACCCTCCCCAAAGGACCACATCAAGAGAGGATGCTTGCACGGGACTTTGCAGGAGGAGGTGGTGTCCCTGCAAAGCCAAGGCTTTCCACCTGTTTTCTGACAGGGTGATGCCTTGACCTCCAGCTCCATGTCTGTCTCAGCAAGTGGATGACAGACCAGTGTGTCACGCACGTCTCCTTGGCTGCGCTGGTGCAACGCTTGTGCCCCTGAACACCCCCTTGCAGCGAGCAGCACTGTGTCTTCAGGATGCTGCCAGAGCACTTCGTGTCAGTGAGTTTTCCTTCAAGAACCTGATCATCCTTAGCTTCTTGTGACACTCTGAGCTTGGCATGCAGAGTCACCAGTGAGCCTGGCTATTCTAAGAATGGCTTCTGTGCTGGGGCAGAAGCTCAGATACCCTCACAGTAGTTGTGTTGACTGAAAAGACCTTTTTTGTCTTCCCCGCTACCTATAATTTGCCTCTGCAGGGAGGCACCAGCTTGGGGGTCTCCAGCCTGACCCTGTCTTCAGTAGGGTCAGCGCTACAGCAGGTTGCTCAGACTATCAGACTCTGGTCCTGGTGTCTCCGGGACCCCTTCAGGTGGGGAGAGATGGCATCAGGTCCCCCCCATCGCCTCCTCGTCTCTGGCTGAGCAGGTCCAACTCCCCCATCCTCTCCTTATATGCCCTGGCTTCAGAGGGACCAGGGTGGCTCATCCTGTGTCCTGCGCCTCTTCTGCAGGCCTAACACCTTGCCTTTACTTTCCTGCTGACATCCAGGATCCCTCCGACCTCTCACCTCTGCCCTGGGCACACCAGACTCCCAGCAGAAGGGACCGTACCAAGGGTGCAGCCTCTGCTTTTCAGGGAACCTACCTGGGCCCAGTGTATTATGTTTTTGACAGACGTCCTGTCCGGATAGTGGGCTGTGTACACATCCAGCCGCGTCTGCAAGGAAACAGATTGAAGCTACGATGGCTTCCCGGGGTCGGGAACACGGGCAGCAGCTGCCAGGTGACGCGCCTCCCAAACACCCACTGCTGAGTCACGCCCCAGGAGAATCAGCTCATCTCCAGGAGCAGGATTGTCATTAAAAACCAAATTGCTCTGTAGCAGCTGCGGGAGGGGAATGGTGGCCATGGACGGGGTACCCCCAGTTGCTGGGACCCCGCGCCTGGGGGCAGGGTGTGCAAGACCTCAGTGACCGTCCCTGGGCACCCAGATGCTGCTTTAGCGGGCTTGACATAGGGTGGGCTGTGCCCCAGGGTGCTGGTGGGCGGTGTGGCTGGTGAGGGAGGGTCTCACAGACACGCATGGCCCCTGCGGTGTCTGCTTGCCTGTGGGTGATGCACCCCAGGGCTCCGGCTCCCTCGTCCCCAAACGGGGCAGTGCACCCACCATGTTGAGGTTCTTCTTGTTGAAGCCGCCGAGCAGAGAAAGGAGGTTGGCACAGAGCTTCTGCAGCAGCGGGTGCCGGCACATCCCGGGGAGAAACCTCCACAGCTTCCTCATCCGCAGCGAGGCGTCTGTGGTGCCGAGCAGAAGCTGCAGAAGCCAAGGGCCAGGTTGAGTTCTTGTGTTTCCCTTCCTGCATGACTGCCCCTCCCCACCCACTGCCAGCTGCTGTCCCTGCAGGCTGTCCCTCCAGCTGGGCGGTGAGGGGATGCCCACTGAAAGCCAAGCCCACTCCTCCTTTGCCCTCCTGCTTCACTAAGATGGGTACAGCCCATGGCAGGAGGCGGTGCTGGTTGAATACACATTGGGAAATCAGTGCTCAGCACTCTGCTTCCCCCTGATCTCCCCACGCATAGGATGCATTTCTCTCTGTCATTAAAATCTGCACAGTCAAGTTCAATGAGGGCCCCCCGTAGAAAGACCAGTATCAACACCTGAAGATCCTACCAATGGAAGGCAGGCACACGCTCAACACAATGACCGTGCAGTGACATGTTGAAGTGACATGCCCGTGCCTATAGACCAGTTGGAACCAGCTGTGTTCTGCCCCACCAGCTAGCCCTGGGGGCTCCAGCTGGGCCCGACCCCTGCTCTAGCACCGGTGTGTTGGAGGGTGGGGAGGAGAGCATGAAGCAATCCCCTACCTGACACATCTTGAATCGCCTGTCCAGAAGGAAGGACATTTTCAGGATGGGGCTTTTGGCATGCTTGATTGTCACTACTGGAGCCAGGGCAAAAAACATTTTGACTTTCTGAGCCAGTTCTGGCATGGAGGAGAACGCAATGAATGCTGAGAAAACAGGAAAGGACAACTTGAGACTCGGACGGTCTTTCTTCGGGCGCTGAATCCGAGGGTTCGCTGGATCCGCTGTCCCGATCTGCTTAGCTGGTGTTTTCTCTGATTAGAAACCTGGAAACCTCTTGCCACCTTTCTGCTCAACGCTAAGTGCTACAGAATCACAAGGTTGGAAAAGACCTTTGAGATCATCGAGTCCAACCGTTCCTGTCCTATGCTAAACCATATCCCTGAGCACCTCATCTACCCGTCTGTTAAACACATCCAGGGATGGTGACTCAACCCCCTCCTTGGGCAGCCTGTTCCAGGCCCTGACAACTCTGCTAGAGGCACTCAAAAGAAGACAAAAACGTTATTCCTACAGTTAGAAGTGGCTAATGAGGCAGTAAAGCAGCTACCACTGAGGGGAAGCCCTGCCCCATCACCGGGTGAAGAGAGCAGTACCGTCATCATCTTCCATCAACCACTGCTGAGGGGTGGCATCACCTCACACTCCTCATGTCCCAGCTGGTGAAAACAGGCACCATGCATTTCACCCAAAAGCAGAAGCTCCATGCAAAATGCCCTTGACTTTGATGTGGAGCACTGTGATTTTGTTTTCTAGGTCAAATTATAGTGGCAGCAAGGAACTTAAGTCACTGAGGGCTTTCTTACTACACTAGAAGCATGCCAGTCCTCCTGGACATTTTGCACAGAAAACACAGCCACTGTGGGACTTGCAGGAGACTGCTACCTATCCTTCCCACTCCCACAAAGGTGGGACCTCTCCACATTCTGCTTACAACCACCAAAATGGGCGTTTTCTAGGTGCTCCCGGCAGCGCAATGTGCCGCCCCTCCGAACGCACCGATTGTGCAGCCCTGGGAGTAGCCAACGTAATAGATCTTCTCCTGCCCAGTCTTCTGCAGAACAAAGTCAATCATGGCTGGGAGGTCGTACATCGCCATCTCGTGAAAGCTGCAACACAGGAGCAGGGGGTTGGTTATGAGGTAACACCAGGAGAGCAACCTTTCCCCGGAATTTTGGCCGCCTTGCACGGCTCGGGCACCGAAGGGCTTAAGAGCTGTGGCTGATTTTCCAGGAGGAAATTCCCACGGGCTAGGAGAGCCCTGTGCTAGGTGATCCTGCCCCGTCCTCATCCTTCCCTGAAAGGGTTTGGTCCTCACCTAACTGTGGCTTGTTGCAAAGAAACTGCGTGGAGCCTGGCTAGCTGCACCTTCAGGTGCAACACGCAGCAGCTCTGCAAACCCAGAGCTGGCTCTCATCGGGGTTACACCACCAACTAGAGATGCTCTTGCCCAGATAGGTTCCTGCCCATGTGCCTTTTACTGTGAAGTACAGACCTACTTTGGTATTTATTTTCCTACTGGAGGCATGTTTATGGGCTTAGGAAACCCAGGGGCATGTTTATGAGCTTAGCAAACCCAGAGGCATGCTGCAGATCAGCTCTAGAAAGGCTTAAAAAGCCATTCTTGGGGATGAGGTCTCTGTGGACACAGTCTAGGAGAAGGGGAGGTGGCAACAATTCTTGTGGATGCCTTGCTTGGACAGGATGGTGCCCACAGAGACCCCAAGGTAGGACTGATGTCTCTGTGGGACAGGCAGCAGTGCAGGGAGGTGTTGGCCCCTTGCCAGCAGGCAGGTCTGTGCAGGTACCTCCATCCTCCCCGGGCACACTGCTGGGAGGTCTGGAGGAGGCCATACCTGGGGATTAGCTGCTCTGACTTGCCTGCTTGGAGGCACCAACCTCTGCTTGGCAGGTGGAGAAGTTTGCCATGCTTTTGTAATTTGCTCCAGCCCACCTGAAATCCCAGAACTCAACCTGGTCAGCTGAAAGGTGCTGGTGTCTCTGGGACCAGCTTGTCCCCCGATTGTTTCCCAGCCAGACATCGTAGCCAGAGTCTGCTAGTATGAAGCCAAGGCTGTTGTTAGCCAGGTTTTCCACCCAGTGGCTGCCTTCTCCGAGTAACCCGTGCTGGAGAAACACGACGGGCCTGGCACCTGGGTGCGAGAGGAACAGTGTGTGTCATTGAATTGGGATTTCTCTACTTACCCCAAACTCAGGCTGACAAAGCCTCTCTCTCACACTGCCAGAGCATGTAAAATGGGCATTTTAATCTCATCTCGCTGTGAAAAGACCCTAGCCATGGTTGTCTATTGGTGGTTGCCCTTGTCATCTCAGGCTGGAGAGCTGTGGATGTCCCTCCCAAGCCTTTCAGACCCCAGATTGGTTTGTTGTTGGTTTGGTTTGGTTTGGTTTTCCATCTTCCTTGTGAAACGGAGCCATACCTCTGTTCCTCGGATTTTCCCTCCCGTAAGGAATTCTGTTCAGGCTGACGTAGTAGCCATCACGAGTCAGGACTTCGTACTCCTCACTGGGGTACCCTCTGTGGCAGATTATTTGGCTCTAGGGAAAGGAAAACCCAGGTAGAAACCTTTCAGAAGTGAGCCACCCATTCGCCTCAAAGAGCTCATCCCTCATCTGCTGGGACTTTGCCAAACCAAAACACCACGGCAGCGGGGACATCGCTTCCCTGGGGACTTTAGAGAGAAAGTGCTGTGTCTCCATCTCACACCTCACGCCTGGGGGAAGAGGAGACACCGAGCTGCAAGCAGGAGGGGACCAGGTGGGAGCGGGACCCCCCTGCAGCAGCATATGCGTTTCACATGCTTCCAAAAGCGGGGATTGAAACTGCAAGGATTTGCTGGCAGCTGAGACCGGTGGCAGAACATGTCGTGTCATGCTCTGAGCAGACACCAGGGGAAGATAAGTTAGTGGGGCACATCGAACCTGCCGAGCTGGGCTGACTGGAAGGGCATAGGACAAGCCCCATAGGACTTGTCGCAGGACTCCTGAGGCTCTGCCAGAGCATTATTTATGCCAAAAACTCCACGGATTGGGAAATTTCAGTCTGGTGAAACCCATGTGTGATCCTGCCTACACATGGCTGTACGCTGACTTTGCCACATGTTTGATGGAAGAGATTAATTTCAGCGGCTTCATTGCCCACGTCCTGGGTCCATCTACAGCCACCTGCAGAGACTTCACCTGCACAGAGTCCCAAGCAACCTGCTGCAGCTGAAGGAGAGGAGTCTGCACAACTGTCTACCCTCCAGGAAGATGTCTGGCCAAATCCAGGCTGGGATCCTCTAACTGACCTGCTGATAATTGCACTTAATACTGCTGGCAGGAAGAGGGCTCCTTCAGGAAGCGT
Source organism: Zapornia atra (assembly GCA_013400835.1). Taxonomy (NCBI): domain Eukaryota; kingdom Metazoa; phylum Chordata; class Aves; order Gruiformes; family Rallidae; genus Zapornia; species Zapornia atra. The sequence continues at coordinate 9,968 of VZTU01012232.1, forward strand.
TGCTCGTTAACCGTGGTATGGAGGCAACGTCCTATCGCACTGCTCAACAAAACAAGCACGCATGGTGACCCGAGCCCCCTCATGCATAGACCCTCCAGCCCTTTCTTCCCCACCTAAATGTCTATAAATTTCCAGGCAGAACAGGAACCAAAGTTCTCCTGACTTACAACGTTCATGAAAGTCTCGGGATTCATGGCCTTTTTCTGCTTGCCGGCATCTTCTGAGTTCACAGGTGCTTGTGTCCAAGCCAGCATTGCTATAAGCAGCCACATCTTGTGTCTGTGTAAAACATAATAATTATTGTTATTATTATTATTATTATTATTATTATTGCTATTGAATGTCTCTTTCTACTTGCTTATGATGGGCTAAGATCCTTATCTATTCACGGGTGGGACTGGGGAAGCTGGAGGGATTCCCAAGTCCATCTTCCATTGTAGTCCACACAAGGCTCTCCATACTCCTCCATGCAGACTGGATCTGGCACTGGGCAAGACCTGGTTTTATATTTTTAATGGTAAGAAGAAGAGAAGCAGCTTTATCATGCAAGAATTACAGCTATAGAAATTACAATCGCCCGGTTGTCTCAGAGGGAATTAACCTGAGGTACGAGCTGGTGCTGTGGAAGGAACACGTTAAGGTTGGCTGGGCTGTGGCTACGTCGGTACTTTTGCTGTTACTCTATTGTGTAGCTTTTGCACCCAGAAGCTGCTATTAACAGAATTGTCCTATGAACCAAAACCTGTAGAGCCTCGCAGGAAGATTATTTATTAAGTAAGTGTAGCCTGGAAAAAAAAGCAGAAGCCTTTTCGATTGCCTTAGAGCCTTCTGACCCGAGCCTATTTTTATATACACAGTTAATATTATATACAATTTCCAGTGCTTTGCCAGGGTTTTAAAAATTACAGCTTCGCTTCAGCCCAGTAGCATGAGTTGGAAACCTTCTCACCAGCCATCCAGTCACCCTTTACCTTCCTCCTTCCTCTTCCCAATGGGTCTCCCACACTGTCAGACATATCTGCCCTCTGAAATACTCCCAGTAACCCTCTCTATGGTATTACCAAGGGAACAAAAAAAAAAAAATCAATCAATGGTTTCTTTCACCCTCAGTATATCTCCAACACCAATCTGGATTACGCAGAGGAGAATACGTTACCAGGCAGAGCCCACTGTCGTATCTGATCAGGCTGGTGGTGCGAATGGTGGTGGCTCTGTCATCACCAGTGTTAAAAAGAGCACGTTGTGTCAGAGCCCTGCTACGTTGGCACCACGCTGGCCTACATGACGTGTCCTCCAATTAAGCGATGTGTGCGCTGGTCATATCTGTGATAACTTCCTCTGCTTGGCCATGTGGTCATGACTTTCGTGCTTGTGAGGGATTATGTTCCCTGAAGCAGCTGGAGTGGTGCACCAAGGAATTTCAGCTGTGGAGCTGCACTGTGAGCTTGTGGTAGCCACAGTAAATTCAAAAGGTTTCCTTTGTAAAGGGCAATTTCTGAACTCCTGGGCACCCGTGGGAATGCCTCTTAGAGGAGCTACTGGGGAAACAAGGAGACTCAGGCACCACCGTCTTCACAAGGACTCAGGAGCTCACTGACCTCTCCACAGGCGTACCAAGGACTGGTCAGGCTTCACTCGGTCACGACACCGCCATTCACAAGTGATGGTGGCCTAGGCAACCTCCACGCAGCCCTTACACCTGAGCAGCACTGTCTTTGCGACTGGCAGTTTGCAAAACCTCTGCAACATTTTCTGGAGAAGCTCCAAGCTTGGTGTCTTGCTGACAGATGGTGGAGTAGAGCAGAGCTTGTGCAATGCCCCCGGTTGGCTGAAGCGACGGGTGTTGCGCGGGATAGATGTGTTTCTTCTCTACCTCCAGCCTGTGGCCTTACAACCTATGCTTTTCTGTAGCTGCTTGGTAGTTACCTGAAGGACCGAGCCTTTGGTTGGTGACCAGGTGCTCTGCTTAAGTGTATGTGTCCTGATCATGGATTAGCTTGCCTTCTAGCGTTCATACCAGTCACAGTCTATGAGCAGTATGCAGGTTGTGAAACACGGCCCAAAACGCACACGTGTTACTCCATCCACCAGACTGTAATTTTCTATCAGTGCTGCAACTGCTGACACAAAGGGACTATGTGTGTGTGTGTGTGGGCGCTATCTTCCTGAAAGCAGGTGTGGCCAGAGCCTCCTCTCTTTCTTTACCTTACCCCTGTGTCTACTCTGGGCTTTTGAACATGTCTTCCCACTCCTGTGAGCACAAAAATCCCACTGCGTTTGATGGACTTCACAGGTTGTGTAGAAGGCAATGCCAGCGTGTGTCCCAAGAGGAGTGAAAAAACATCCTATGGATGCAGAAACTGCGATGTAGCTTTTGTTTCTCCACTCCAATGTCAGGTTGCCTTCAGCAGCGTCAAGACAGGCCTCACCTTTTACTTGCATGGCTGGCTACTTCATCCACTGTCAAGTCTGCCCACTTCCACCTCCACAGAGGAGACCAGGGTTAGGCATTTTGGCATAGAGGTGCAAGTTTAGGTGGAAAGAGCAATACCATCACGATACTGCTGCCATTGGACACTCCACAGAGTTGTAAGTAGTTGCTAATATTAACCTACGATGTCAGGACCCTGTAATACAAGGTAGGGTATGCAACCAAATAGTAGACAGACTGTAATGGGCATCTTAAAATGGAGCTGTACAACCCCACTCTCTGAATGTTTTTAGGGTATTGTTGTGGGAACCAACATAAAAAACATCCCTACCATTTAGAAACAGAAAGGTATTTTATTTAACTTTCTAACCAAGCAGTGTACCAATCAGTGCTCTCATATGCACATTCTCAGAGGGGACAAAATGAATGTATCCCAGTGGTCTGGCTGGCAAAGGTTACCAGTTTCTGCACCCTCCTTCTGCTTGAGACCCAAAGGCCAAATCTTTCTTGGCCTCTAAGGTCCTCTAGGAGTCAGAAGTTGTTATGATGTGATGTTTTGCATCTGTAGCTTGTTACCTTGTCATCTAGAGGGACCTTGAGAGGCTTGAGAGGTGGGCTGATGCGAACCTCATGAAGTTCAACAAGGCCAAGGGCAAGGTACTGCATATGGGTTGGGGCAGCCCCAAACACAACTACAAGCTGGATGGAGAATGGATTGAGAGCAGCCCTGAGGAGAAGGATTTGGGGGTGTTGGGGGACGAGAAGCTTAAGCTCTCTTGGCAATGCGTGCAGGCAGCCCAGAAAGCCAGCTGTGTCCTGGGCTGTATCACCAGCAGTGTGAGGTCGAGAGAGGGATTCTTCCCCTCTGCTCCTCCCCTGCAGTGCTGAGTCCAGCTTGGGGGTCCCCAGGACAAGAAGGACATGGAGCTGTTGGAGCAAGTCCAGAGGAGGCCACAAGGATGATCCAAGAGCAGGAGCACCTCTCCTATGAGGACAGGTTGAGAGAGCTGGGCCAGTTCAGCCTGGAGAAGAGAAGGCTGCGGGGAGATCTCTGAGCCCCCTCCAGTTCCTCAAGGTGCTCCAGGAAAGCTGGAGAGGGGCTGGTGCCAAGGGCAGGGAGGAACAGGACAGGGGAATGGCCTTCAGCTGCAGGAGGGCTGCTGGAGAGGAGCTGGGAGGCAGAAGTCCTTCCCAGGGAGGGTGGGGAGGCCCTGGCACAGGGTGCCCGGAGAAGCTGGGGCTGCCCCTGGCTCCCTGGCAGGGTTCAAGGCCAGGTTGGATGGGCTTTTGGGCACCCTGGGCTGGTGGGGGGTGTCCCTGCCCATGGCAGAGGTGTCACTGGGGGGCATCTGAGGGCCCTTCCAACTCAAACTAGTTTGGGATTCTGTGAACTTCATGCTTCATAAATATTAGGCAACATTGCTGCTGGTTGTCTTTCATTTTCTTGTTTGAGGTACCACAGGACTGTAGCCCATCCTCCTGTTGGGTTTAAAGGAAGAGAAACAGCCCATGATATATGTGTGGCATCTCCTCTGCTATCCTTCTGTTAACCGGTGCGGGTCTGCTGCTGAGTCACCTTCTCTGTGGCACATCACAGTGCAAGCAACACATTCTTCAGTACTTACCAGGGTGGTGGGTGTTAATCATATCCTCAGCTGTCAACGCATGCCACTTCTCTAAGTCCTGCTCTGCTGTTTCTCTGGGTGCTTTCATGTGTGTACAAGCCACCAGACTATATGCCCAGGATGTCTTGGGTTACCTTCCATGTGTCAGAAGCAGGGAGATGCTTCACTAGCTGTCATCTGGTTTTGGCATGCTGAATTGAGAAAGAGAGTAGTGTTCTGATCTTAGCAACATGGGAGCATTAATTCTTGTGTAACCCCTGCCAGATAGGCATGTTTCCCTTGCAGTAACCTTGGAGAACCTTGCTCAAGTGAAGAAGCTGGTAAGGAAAGCAGTGCTAATCTGGTTGTACCTCCCCTCATTTAAAGCCCCTCAGCTAGGCTGGGGTATGTCCAGCATCTCTGATTGATTACATGTTTAGCAGGGGTTTTACTCTTGCTAGAGTGTCATAGTGAAGCTCGATGAAGCAACAAATTCTTTTCACAACACCTTGCTAGAATTGTTCATGCAATCATTTTATTCACAGTCATGAAGCTGAATGGGCAAAAGCACAGTCTGTAGGACAAGAAGGACATGGAGCTGTTGGAGCGGGTCCAGAGGAGGCCACGAGGATGATCTGAGGGCTGGAGCATCTCTCCTATGAAGACAGGCTCAGAGAGTTGGGCTGTTTCAGCCTGGAGAAGAGAAGGCTGCAGGGAGACCTCCAACCCCCCTCCAGTCCCTTGAGGGGCTCCAGGAAAGCTGGAGCGGGGCTGATGCCAAGGGGAATGGCCTTCAGGTACAGGAGGGCAGCTGGAGAGGAGCTGGGAGGCAGAAATCCTTCCTGGGCAGCGGGGAGGCCCTGGCACAGGGTGCCCAGAGAAGCTGTAGCTGCCCCTGGATCCCTGGCAGGGGTCAAGGCCAGGTTGGATGGGCTCTTGGGCACCCTAGGCTGGTGGGGGGTGTCCCTGCCCATGGCAGGGTGGAAGGGGCACTGGGGGTGTCTGAGGGCCCTTCCAACCCAAACAAGTCTGGGGCTCTGTGATTCTGTAACTGTTCCTGAATGTTAATGGCAAAATAACTGAGATGTGGTCACTGGTGGCTTGTCTCAGTTAATTCTTCCCATTTCTTTGTCCAGAAGACCCCAGAGCAACCCTGAATGTCTCATGCTTCTCCCATTTCTCTTTGTTATATAATTTGCTTAAAAAACATTTTAAAGGTGAAAGAGTTTGGTCTGTTCATAACCAGACTTGGGCCAAGTTCAGCAAACTTTCTCAGGGAATGCTAGTATTTTTCAGATTTGGTATCTTGGTTCTCTCAGGCTTTTTTTCCAGTGTCTGGAGAAAAGCTTTTTTTGGGTCAGTTTAGACATTACACTGGTCAGGGAGTGGAAACATCCCACATGGCATAGTCCAGGATCACAAATGGAGACTAACAGAGGCTTGTGAAGAGTGCTGTAGGTAGTTACATCTACAAAATCACATCAGTGCTTTTGGCTAACTGTAACTTCCCATGGCCTCACCATTCCCACCTCCCTCAAGTACCAATGTGCAAAAATACAGGTCTCAAAGACCAGTTACCAGGTCTCCCTCTAGCAATCTCAAAGGCAAATATGGACACAATGTAGGGAGGAACACAGAAGTTGCTGTTAGCTCCTGAAATAAGAAAGGAATGTGTCTGCAACTGAATAAAACTGTGGGTCTACTCAGCAGTGCCAGTGACTGCTGGGAACTGCTGCTAGGTTTGCTGCTAAGGATTGAAGAAACTTGAAAAGGCAGTACATCATCTGGCATAGCTCAATGAAATCTTATCCCAGATTAACCCCAGCACAAATCAGCGTCTAAATAACAGCGTTGCGTAAAGCAGGCACTGAAGTAACCCCACTGTTACTTGCAAAAGCACAACTCGACTTCAAGCATGTGCCTCAGGTCCTCAAGCAGGAATGATGCCGTGGTAGAACATGTTCACCATGTTCCCTGGTGGGGACACATCCTGGAGCTGACCGTGTGCTCCACAGCCCATGGAGCTGACTGTGTGCTCCACAGCTCATGGAGCTGACCGTGTGCTCCACAGCTGACTGTGTGCTGCACAGCTGACCGTGTGCTCCACAGCTCATGGAGCTGACTGTGTGCTCCACAGCTGACCGTGTGCTCCACAGCTCGTGGAGCTGACCGTGTGCTCCACAGCTCCTAGAGCTGACCGTGTGCTCCACAGCTCATAGAGCTGACTGTGTGCTCCACAGCTGACTGTGTGCTCCACAGCTCGTGGAGCTGCCTGACCGTGTGCTCCACAGTTCCTAGAGGTGACTGTGTGCTCCACAGTTCCTAGAGCTGTGTGCTCCACAGCTCGTGCTGCACAGCTCATGGAGCTGACTGTGTGCTCCACAGCTTATGGAGCTGACTGTGTGCTCCACAGCTCCTAGAGCAGACTGTGTGCTCCACAGCTCGTGGAGCTGACTGTGTGCTCCACAGCTCCTAGAGCTGACTGTATGCTCCACAGCTCCTAGGGCTGACTGTGTGCTCCACAGCTCCTAGAGCTGACTGTGTGCNTTGTGTGCTCCCAGGTGTTGTTGTGGGGTTTTTTTTTTTTTTTTTTTTTTTTTTTTTTTTGTTGACCATGGTGTTGATAGAAAATTACAGGTCAACCCACGTGGTGCAGCTGCTGTATTTTGAAGGGCATGTGACACAGATTTAAGCCCTTCTGGCTTTGTGTGCCATACACATGCAGATCAATAAGGGCTCTGCATGAGCACATCTGGAAGAGAATTAATGATGTGGCTGAATGACCAACATCCACCACATACGTAGGCGTATGACTGAGGTCGGTTTGCTCATGCATGGGGAATAAAACTGGAGCACTGCTCTGCCATGAATACACTCTTCAGGGTGGCAAAGGCCTTGTGCCACATTGTGAAGTCTAAGGATGAGAAACTGTTGGGTCGGGACAGTCCTTGTTATCAATACAGGCTGGGGGGTGATGTGATGGAGAGCAGCCCTATAGAAAAGGACTTGGGGGTACTGATGGATGAACAGCTAGACATGAACCAACACTGTGCGCTTGCTGCCCAGAATGCCAACAGCATCTTGGGCTGCACCACAAGAACTGTGGCCAGCAGGTCAAGGGAGGGGATTCTGTGCCTCTGCTCTGACGAGACACCCCTGCAGTGCTGTGTGCAGCTCTGGAGCCCTCAGCACAGGAAGGACATGGACCTCTTGGAGCAGGTCCAGAGGAGGCCATGAGAATGATCCAAGGGCTGGAGCACCTCTGCTCTGGAGGCAGGCTGGGAGAGTTGGGCTGGTTCAGCCTGGAGAAGAGAAGGCTGCGGGGAGATCTCTGAGCCCCTTCCAGTACCTGAAAGACCTACAGGAAAGCTGAGCAGGACTGTTTGTAAGGGCATGGAGCGATAGGATGAGGGCTGATGGCTTAAACTAGAGCAGGGCAGGTTTGAATGAGACAGCAGGAAGAAGTTCTTCCCTCTGAGAGTTGTGAGACCCTGGCACAGGTTGCCCAGAGAGGTGGTGGAGGCTCCATCCCTGGAGACATACAAGGTCAGGCTTGATGGGGCTCTGAGCAACCTGCTCTAGTTCAAGGTGTCCCTGCTCACTGCAGGGGTGGCACTAGATGGCCTTTGAGGGTCCCGTCCTGCCTCACGCATTCTATGATCTGGGCCCTGGCATCACGGGCTGATGTCCCAGACTGATCTTGGACCTATGCCATAACCATAGACCTGCCTGATGACTTTTGACTTGCCTGACAGACTTGAGACATGCAAAGACTCCAGTCCCACCAAGAATAACACGGCTTGCTGTGTACCTCAATCTGTTTGTTGATCAAGGCAACCCCAGGCGTCAGAACGTCACGAAATCTGTGCTACAAGCCATTCGATTATTTACGGTTCTGTTTGCTTCTGAAACACACTGATTCAACCATTCTTGAGCCTTTAACAAGGGATGGCAAGGAAATACCAGTGCCATGGGGAGCAGAGGGCTTCCAGAACCTGGTTTGGAGAGAACCTCACTGAAATGCTCAGTCACAGGAGACCGCCAGTGCAGTACAAGGTAATGAGATCCAAACAGCGCATCAGGTAATCGCAGGAGGGGCAGAAGCATTGTGGGGAGAGCTGAGAAAGAGGAGACTGAGCCCTGCAGTTCTTCTGTGTTTTCAGAAGTGAGAAGTTAGTGCTTTTGAACAAAGATTAACTAAGCTTTTGCGAGCTCCTCAGAAGCCGGCTGGCGACACGCCTTGCGAAGCTTTGGGTGTTTATTTGAGAAGGCAGAAAAGGCTCCTTGCGTTTGTGCTGTGGCATGAACACAGCACAGTCCTGAAAGAATGCTGCTCCAGGGCAGAGCCCTGCAGTAAATAACTAATCACACAGAAAATGATGTCATTACAAATGTGCTAAGCGAGGTAACTACTGGCTGTCACTCAAATTAGATCCTATCTCACCTGTAGCCTAATTCTTACACCCTGAGATTACCTCACCCCCTCTGTGGTCAATTCCAGCTGCAAGGATGGAAAGTGAAACCTCTTCACAGCCAGTCCTCTCTGATGATCACTCAAAGGTTGCTTGCTGCCATTGTCCTACAAGGACAGGCACCAACAGCCGCATCCCACCATCTGCAGGCATTTGGATGAAAGCACGGCTAAGACCCACGGTTTGCCCCTGGAGAGCAGCTGTGCTGGGCTCCATACCCCTCCTCACCATCTTCTGTGACCCGCATCTTCCCCACAGGGCACAGGGTGGGAGACAGGCCTTGCATTGTAGGCATCTGCCAGCGTTACAAGCCACCCAAAGTCACCCCTGAGCAGTGGGAGCGTTGGACAAGCAGCTCTCCCTTGCCTGTATGTGGCAAGAGGTCTGTGCTGGAAACTCATGTTCTCCTCTGGAGGTTTAAGGGAGGACAACCACACAGAGCCCAGTGGACCCTATCTTACTTTATTATTACTGTCATTAGTGTTACTGTTACTACACCTTGGTGGAAAGAGGGCCTTATCCTTTGCTCTGCTTGCTCCTAGGATGTAGTTACACAAACAGGCAAATTCACAATTCCTCCCCTAAACAAAGTATCATTAACAAGTGTAATCCAGGAACTGAAAGCAGAGTTAGACTCATCACTGGCTTCCCCTATACCCTTCTTCTGTCTCTTATGTAAGGGAAAACCCCATTTTCTGCAAGTCAGCATAAAGTGACCTTTCCATCTGGGTTTATGCCTTGGGAAGGTGGCTTAAACTGGTGTGAAAATGGTGTTTCCTGGTAGAACTTACTGAAGATTCTGTCTTGTATGAGTGACAGTGGCATTGTCTGAATCAGTGTGAATTTGAGAAAGGTGTTCCCCGTGTTACTGGGGTGTACAGCTCTCAGGGAGGGGAAAAGAAAAGCCCAAACCACTTGAGCTCTTTTCCTTGTCACCAGGAGGAAGACTTCCAGCTCCTAAAGCAAAGCAGTGAATGTCGGGATGTCTGTGTGTGGAAGAGTCAGTGGCAGGTGGATAAAGCTACGCCGGCAGGATCCATCACTCTACCCCATCCAAGAACACCTACTCTTGTGAAATACCAGCACCCAGGAGGGAGCTGAGCTGCTGCCCAGGTGTTGGCAGCAGGAAACCCAAGCACAGGGAGGCCAGGGCCCACAAAGGTGACCAGAAATTCCACCGAAATTGCTTGTTGCTGGAAAGCCATCTGAGTGAGGCACTTGGGAGACTCGGGGTCCAAGGCCCATGCCCAGTTTCTGCAAGGACCTCAGCCTGTGCCGCTGAAATCCTATGTGCTCCCCTGATCATTGGATCATTGGCCCGCTTTCCTCACTTGACAGAGTACTATCAATCCCAACCAAGCATAGCACTTTGGTGAGCTGTTTTCCCTTCTTTTTTTTCTTCCCACCCCCCCCCCGTCCTGTCCCGTCCCCCCAAATAAAAGAAGCCACAGAAGTCAAATGAGACACCAACAATTCCTGCCGCTGCTCCAACTCTAGGCTGTCTTCTTCATCAGTTCAAGGATTTCTTTGTACACTTCTTCATACACTTGCATCCCCCAGAGGAAATCGAAGTGGACGAATTCGGGGATGTACTTTTTGTATGCCACATTGGTTACACGTGGCAGGGTGATGTTGACGTCTTCGGGGGCTGAAATCCAGTCCTTGCCACCATACCATGCAGCAAGTGGGGCTTTCATATTTTCCAGCTCGTAGAAGGGAGGTGTGGTCTGGAAGACAAGTAGTGTAGCTTGAGGAA
>VZTU01012232.1:20243-48269 GCA_013400835.1 Zapornia atra
GAAGGAAAGCCAGGGAGTGCATGGGAAAGTTCAAAATGCAAAGTATTTCTGATTGCTGCTGGAAATTCCCTGCCTATCCCAAGATACAGTACAGAAACTATCGTCAGAGGTGCTGGCTGTGCCTTGGGATCCCACATTTTTTATCAGAGGGTCAAAAAGTCATCACTGAACAACATCATAGACATCTTTTTTTTTTGTAAGAAAGGTACAAATGTGTTTGACCCTAAATTCCATAAATACAATAAAAGTCAGTCTCAGCCACTGCAGTATTTTCATTGTAATTTTCCCTCCCTTCCTCCCTTCTCCCCTTCCCCCCTTCCCCCCTTTCCCCCTTCCTTTCCATTCCCTTCCATTCCCTTCCTTCTCTTTTTTAAAACTGACAAATGAGAATGGATTTCTCTTACCTGGTTGTAATGAAGCATGTTGTCACTGCCATAATCGTAATACTTGAATTCCCCTGTCTGATACATCTGGAAAAGGAGGAGAGCTCTGTTTATTGTCTATGTGCTAGAGGGGACCATAGGAAAGATAAAAGAGGTGATGGAGGAACTGCACTGCTCCCTCCTGTCACCAGTCCTCAAGGATGTGATTTGTTACATGTGATACTGTCTTTTGGGAGGGGAGCTTAACCACCAAGACGATCTCAGTACGGCCTGCAAGATCTCCTGGCATCAGTCACATCTTTTATGCGTCTTCTCTTGGGTGGTTGGCAATCTGCAGAACGTATCTATCCAGAGGCTGAGGCCCTGAAAGCCTGCAGTGGTGTAGAATCAAGAGCTAGCCTCAAAGAAGGCATGAAGGCAAGTGTCCTTTGTCTGTCACGATCAGTGTCTACAACAGAAGGACGAGTCTGTGCATGTTTATTATGATTAGTTGTCTTTACAGACCCTCAGCTCTTAGCCTTTATTTAGCCTCTCCTGTGCTCATTTACTACCAGCTTTTACTTCTGTTTCCATCTCCTACCAGCTCCAAAGACTCCTGCTCATCTTTAGTTGAAAGCCTTGGCCAAAAGGACCACACCTGCACCAGTGCTTCCTGCCAAATTTCCCCTTTCTCTCTAACACAGCTCTGCAGGGAGAGCAATGGAGGATTATACTCAAGCACTGAGAAGAGGTCCTTGGCAGCTGAGGGAAGGGAAGAGAAGGGAAGGGAAGGGAAAAATTACCTGGCGCCAATGTAACATGTTCTTTAAGGACGTTGTGTCAGGGTAGCGGGACAGATAGACATCTATGCGGCTCTGCAAGAAACCATTGGAGACAGTCATTCTCTGCATGGAGGGGAATCACGTTAGAAATTAGTGGGGTCAGACTGGAAACCTCCACCCTGGTGCCTCCAGCCTGAATATTTCTATGGCTCCGTGCAGTGGAGCACAAGGAAAGTCAGATTTGGGGATAAATATGTTCCAAGGGGTGGTAGATTGAAGAGTCTGAGGGTCTGCCTCTCCTAGCAATGGATCAAAGGGAGACTTTGTTCCACAAGAGCCTGTTTTGTTACTAAAACACATGTGAAGTTACAAATGATGCTGTGAAGGAGTAACCCCAGGAGCCCTCGGAGCCCCTAATGAATTTCTGTACTCTCCCCTTGAGCGTCGGCCCTCCCTGAGCAGCAACATGCCCGATGGGCATGAGTCCTTGAGTGCACTCTGGGCTTCCCTCTGGTGCCAATCCAAGAGCATTGCAATGGCCAAGACAATGACTGGATTGTCACGTGCCAGTACAATGCTTCAGGTTTTCCAAGACATTGAAGATGCAAAAGGCCAGGTGAAGGCAGCTGATTGACAGCTCAGGCAGAAACAATGGGCAACTGGATCACCTGAAAGGTCACCTGGAGTGTACGTACCACATTTAAGCTGTCGGTAAACCCACCAGGCAAGTAAAGGACCAAGCTGCAAAGGCTTTTAAAGATGGGGTAGCTGCACAGACCAGAAATCACTCGCAGCAAGATCTCACCCTTGTCAAAGACGATCGTGTGTCCTAAAACGAGCTGCAAAAGTCAAAGGCATTAACCAGTGTGTTTTACTCCAGGTGCTCATCCCTGAAAGCTGCTGTCTTCATTGCCACAGCTTTGCTATGCTTCGTAATCTCGGCTTTTCAGAAAAGGCCATGGGCCTGGAGGAGCCCTGATCCTCCTAGAAGAGGTTTCTCCTGGGAGAATGGAGGCAAACCCGATATCTAGAGATAGCTCTTCTCTGATTAGGGCTGGACTGGAGGATGGTTTACACTGTCTAATGCCCCACAGGCTCAGGAGTGTAGGCACAAATGTATGTGCTAAAGGAGGGCAGGGGCATGGAAGCGACATATAAGCACAGCATGTCTCTCCTGTTTTCCCCTTCCCCTTCCCATCAGATAAGCGTATGGCAGGGACATACCTTAACCATCCTCTCGGGAAGGTCAAACAGCCTCACCAAGGGCGACTTCATGTTTGAGTTTGCAGTGATAGGAGCCAAGGCGAAAAACATCTTGATTTTGCGATCCAGCTCGGGGATGGACGAAAAGGCGATGAAGCCTGAGCGAGGGAGGGAGAGGAAGCAGAACCTGTGCTGTTTATTTCCCAGCAAGTTGCTGACTCCCAGGCACGTGTGCCCATGAGGTGGCTCCAGCAGGTTAGTGACTTGACCTGAAGCCTTTGCTGCTGATGCATTCCAACTCCCAGCCTGCCTGCTCGGCCAGGCTGCAGGTCCCACAAGCCCTTCTCGGGGCTCTGGCAGCAACAAGTGCCATGTGGCAACTGCTTTTGGGCTGTCACTGCTCAAAGCTGTTCTTTTGGAGTAAACAGGGGTTTTTACATGCTCTTTTACCCCTTGTTGTTTGGACATGTCCAGATGTTACCCTCCCCATCCAGGCTCTCAGGAATAGACTCACAAACTGGGGGGTGGTGCGCAGCTGATGTCAGTCTGCTCTTCTCTTAAGTACCTGTGGTGGTGCCTTGAGAGTAAGCCACGTAGTACAACTGATCCTGTCCAGTCTTCTGCAGAATATAGTTGATTGTTGCTGGAAGATCATACATGGCCATCTCATGAAAGCTGCAACGGAGATAGGCACATGACAGAATTGCTGTTTCTGACCTTGAGAACGACAGGCAGGACATGTCAAGTAGAGACACGACCATCTGGGGAGCAGGCACCCCTACGGCGACTTGGTGGTGTCAGTTTATGACTACTGGTAGATGGTGCAACTGCCAGTAGCCCCGCTTCTCCAGCCTACAGAGATTGCTGAGGTTATCAGGTACCTGTCTGCCCCTCATATTCACAAAAAGTACCTGTAAGATGAGTATTCCTGGTGGTGGAACTCAAACTCTTTGTGCTTCCGCGACCAGCTGTTCCCGCGGCTGTTTCCGATCCAGACGTCATAGCCCGCATCGGCGAGGATGAATCCCAGGCTGTTGTTGGGCAAGTTGGTGACCCAGTTGCTTCCCTCCAATACCAGGCCATGCTGCAGGAGGACTGCAGGCTTTGGAGCTGAAGAAAGAAGAGGAGGATCGTTTTCTCTGATGACTAGCAAAATCGATCATTCACATCCAGCAACCCTCTGGGGAAAAGCTTCTAGTGCAGGAAGATGGTCACCTATGTTCTCACCACCTTTGGAGAGGTGGTTTTGAAACAGTATCTTTGGTCATCTCAAGGAAGAGCTCCCAGGAAGAAAGAAACCAAGCTGCATGTCTGGCTGGACACTGACTGTGTCCTTTGCATGGAGACCAACCTCCCCATGATGCCTTTTGCTTGGGTCAGGTACTGTGGGTCTGATCAGTGGACACTGGAAACCCAGCAGAGTCTAGGTACCTCCCACGACACAGTGAACACTGTGCTGGCCCATTGCAAGAGCCACTGGAGGGGTCAGGAGCGTCTCCTCCACCCACTTCTGCTCACTTTAAGCCATATGGGCAAGTCTGAAGTGCTGTAGGAAGAGAGTGGGAGGGAGATAATGGAAAGGTTTAATTTGGAAAGGATCTCTGGAGGTCTCTGCTCTGCCCCCCTGCTCGAAGTAGGTCCAACATCACAGGCACAATAAGGTCATCACAAGGATATCTGAATTCATATGGCAGGGTGATGACAGGTCGCAGCATGAAGATGTTGGAAAGTTTTTTTCCCCCTGTGTCTCCTCTGGTTTTGTCAGTTTTTAGACCCTCAGTATAACACTCATATTTCCACCCTGGACAGATGAGGACAAAGCATCCTGAATGGAAATCTGGGGTTTTTTTTTCCATATACTTGCCATATTCATATGCCAGTCCTCCTCCTTCCCAGGAGAGGGATGCCCAGCCAAGAACTGGGCATCACCCTCCCTATCCCTCCAACCCCCCCTCCTTTGAAACAGCAGTTCATATGAACAACAGGAAGCAGCTGAAATGGTGAGATGGGGTTGGATTGAACACGTGGGTTGTGGGGTTTTTTCTGACAGACAGCTTTTTGCCTCTCCACTGGCTGGCTTTGAGCTGGGGTAAAACCTGGGGCAAGATGTCTGTCGCCTTGTCTTTTCCCTCCTCTTTGGAGCTGATCCTCTCAGAACAAGGCTGGTGTGGTGGGCACCAGAATTTCTTCTGCTCCTGGGGCTAATCCTACAGGGAAGATTGTCTCCTTGAGGACCCAGCACATGATGAGGCAACCCTACCCATGGTTTACTCCATCCCAGCAAAGCTTTCAGGATTCCTGGGCCAAATGGACCTTCTTATGGCACTTACTGGGGCAGAACATGCTGGAGCCCTGTGCCTCTGCTTCATGGGAGGTGCTCCTGCTTCCCAGGTTGTCTCTGCCATGAGGAATCCTCTGCACTGTGAGATAATAGCCGTCATCTGTCACAACTTCATGTTCCTCATAGGGGTACCCGTGGTAGCGGATGATTTCACCCTGTGGGAAGGGAAGGAGATGAGTGCCCAGGGAGGTGGGGATCTCTGTCCCCAAGGGTGTCAGGGCTTGGCAGGTGGAATGGGGTCCTTCCAATATGCCTTCCACCAGCACTGCAGTGAAGCCATGACTTCAGCTGAACCTTTTGGCAGGTGAGAGTTTCCTGAGCAGGTCTGGTAAAGAAAGGCCCATTGTCGCTTTGCATGTTGCAATCAGCGCTTGCGAAGAGCAGGGCAGCAATGACAGTGAAGCTGTGAGACTGACAGCTGCATTAGCCAAACCTGTTGACTCGGACTGAACTACCCCACGAAAGTCTGTCATACATCCCTGTGTGTGTGTAAGCTCTAACAAAACCCCAGTACCAAACCCTGGTGAAGATACACCTGCAGAGACCATTGGTCCTGCCCAGACTAAAACAACACAGGTAGTTTGCACGCCCAAGCAGGAAAAAAAAGGGAGAGAAGTCAGGACTTACAACATCCATGGACACCTCAGGGCTCGCATCTGAGTTTTCACTCCTGCACATTAAGTAAGCAATGGTGATGAACAGCCACATCATGGTGCTCTGCAAAACATTGTCAACATGATCATGAGAGACGTTGATGGAATGGACATGGAAGCCAGGGGCTGCACGCCCTTCTCTCAGCCTGTGCTACACTTCTGTTAGTGCACCAATCTGGCCACTCAACAGGCAAAATAATCATAAGTTTGAAATCCTCTAATTGGCTCTGAAAATGGGTCCTTTTCCTTATCTTGAACAATGCTGGAGTCCAAACTCCATCCCATTTTAATCATGCCTTCATCAGACCCTTGTACTCAGAAGAACGCGTGTGTACGTGTACAGCTACACCTTCCTAGGCGAATCTGGCCTTTGAGGGGATGACTACAGACTATTCATTTAAAACTATGGCTTGGGTTGTCAGAAGAATAGATTATTTGTTTAACCAATAACCAGATTAATCAGGAGTAAACCCAGGTTGTCTCTGCCACGAGGAACCCTCTGCACTGTGAGATAGTAGCTGTCATCTGTCACAACTTCACGCTCCTCCTAGGGGTACCTGTGGTAGCGGACAATTTCACCCTGTGAGAAGGGAAGGAGAGCATGGGACAGGTCTGGGAGACCATTAGTCTGGTCTCCAGAGAGCAACGGGAGACCAGACTAATTAGGAGTAAACCACTCAATTTTAAGTTTCAGGACTAGGGAGGTTTTGATCTTTATTTGAAATCGAATAACACAATTTGGCTGGGCTCTCCTTAGGGCTGACGGACACCCCAGGTCTCACTTGAGTTGTTCCTGCAAACCCAAGTGAAACACTGTCCCAGGAGACCTGCTGTTCTTCCTGGGAAGGGATTTGAAGCATCTGTTTTGTTATGTTCCTACCACAAACCCTTTTACTATCGATTTACTTGTTGAGACAACAAATTTGTGACAGAAATGCTGCCTCTGCTCTTGTGACTCTTAAATACTTTGCTCATGTGGAGGCCTGCTGAATCCCCACCGAACACACGTGCCTGTGCTGGCTGGTATGGGAAGCAGCGACCATGGCTGAAGACCAGCACCAGGTATCTTGCATCCAATCCCATTTATTACCTTCCTGGGGAAAGCTAGGAGGTGGTTTTGCAGCTGGGGAGAAGGGACCCAGCTCCCTCTGCTGTCTCGGGAGCAGGTACGGGAAGATCACACTGCAGCTCTACACTGCTGGAGGGGACACACCTTGTCCACCCCCCTGCTCACAGTGGAGCTTGGCCCAGCAAAGCACTGCCTCCCCTCCCAGGACAGTGACAACCCACCTATGGCTGAGGGAGGAAGGGTTCCCCACCTCCACTCTGAATCCCCTGGGCTGCGATTTGGGGATGGACCCCCTCCCCATTTTGCATCACTGGTTGGTGCCAGCATCCCTGCTGTGCAGCGGGGCTTTTCTTCCCTGGGGGAAGGTGGCTGGGGGTTGGTTACTGGGATGCTTCTGAGGAATGGGTACAGAGGTGGGAGGCAGAGCAAGGACAGCAGCCATGCACACCCAACACAGCCCTCCTGCAGCTGCCTGTCCACAGACAGCTCTGGTCTCTGTGCTTTTAAGTCTGTGCCTTTTGGCAAAGTGAGGAGAGGCAGAAAGCGTGTTGTGGAGCAAGGTCAGAACAGCATGCAAGTTCAAGGGAAGAGCCTTGAACTCTCCACAGCCAACGTGCAAAAATATTCCCCCTGTGAGGGGTCCCTCAGCTCAGCAGACACTGAGAGCTCCTGGTGGCCTCTGAGAGGTGCAGCAGGGTGAAACCTCTTCCACCAGCAGCATGCTCCTGACCCCCAAGTGCTCCCACTGCCCCTCCTGCAAGCAGAAATTACCCTCCTTCGGAGCCAGGACTCGGAGAGAAGCCCCGCCATCCCATCCGCAGGGCCCTTCAGCTACCTACTGCTCTAACCTGCTGTCCTGGGGACAGCCCCTTGCTGGCGGCTCGAGCAAGGGCAGAGGCACCCAGAGAGGAAGGATTACCTGTCTCAGTCCAGGGGCTGCAGCAGGAGATGTGTGGGTGCCTTTCTTCCTGATGCCCACCGAGCAGGAGTTCCTGGCTGCCTGAGCACGCCACTTTCACCCACCATGGAATTGACTATTATTCCCTCCGCCCCACATATTCAGCAGCGTCATGGGTCGCCACTCCCTGTAATCTCTCCTGCTGCAAACATGTAATTTACCTGAGGGCTGGAGTCTGCGCTGAAAGGAGACACTCCTCCTACCTGGGTGTGCTTGGGAATGTTTTCGTGGCACTACAGAAGAGTTGGGTGCTGTAGCAAATTAGTTATTTCCACTTAATGCACCATGAGGTCATCTGATGTCACCTGTGACCTCTGAGGAGTGGAGAACATGGAGTCTCTGGGTGACCACCTGCACTGGGGCTGGCATGGGTGCAAGGGTCTGCTGGTGCATGTCTGGTGTTGGTGCAAGGGGCTGGCGTTGGTGCAAGGGGCTGGTGTTGGTGCAAGGCCCCATCAAGGTGTGTGGAGCAGGTGCTCAGGGTGCTGTGGGGTGCATGGGGCATGGTGGGGTGCAGTTGGCAAGCCTAGCTCGTCACACCAAGCTATGGGAAACCCATCCAGCTCTTGCTGGCTCTTCTCACTGCCTGTGAGCATGTAATGAGCCACTGTCCTGCAATGCAAAGCCCCATAATGACTGCTAGGGGGGCTCTTTAAAAACATGGAAAAGAAGCCCATCTCCAGGGTGGGACAAAGCTGGGAGTAAAGTCACCTTTTGGTCTCATGGGCCACAGGATGCATTTTTGGAGGGAGGTTATCTTTTTTTTACTGAACATGAGGGATGCCTGCCTGAGCAGTAAGAGGGGACTTTCTCTGCTGGGTGTCTGTGCCCACACAGTTTTCAGTTACACCTGCCTGGTGAGTTACCTCCACGTGCATTCCTCACAGCCATCATTAGGTGGGTTTTCTTGCCCACCCTGCACTTCCCCCTTGGACTTGCTCTCTCCCCAGCGAGCACTGCCTTTGGCCAGCTGCTGCCCGGTGGCTGAGGAGCTCCCTGCAGGGACTGTGAGGGGTGGTGAAGGCTGTGGGCGTCATTTTTGGCAGCACTGCCTTCAAGGATGCCTCTGTGCTTGCTGCCAACGTGCCCACATGCTGGCACGCTGCAGTGCTGGCTTGGCACCCCATGGGATCCTATCACCTCTCCTGATGTTGATACCTGCCAGGTCTGGCCTGCTGAAATGCAAGTGAGCATTCTTTGGAAAGCCTAACTAATGCCACCTCAGTTCGAAGCAGTAATGACTGGTCTTTCCTAAAGACTAGCTGGAGGCAGTGCCAGAAACCTCCTGAGCCTGGCTCACCCACATGTGAGTGGTGACTCAGAGCCCAGTCTGTATTTTTCCCTCCAGGGAGAGGAGGAAAGGTGGAAAACCAGGATCAAATGTGCCGAGACAAGCGATCACTCCTTCCTCCCAGAGTATATTAATATCACCATAACATGCTTTCCTTGTAGGGCCAGGACATCTGAGAGGCTCTTGGTGGAGCTGTGGCCATTCCTGGTCCTTACATCAAGCCTGGCACAATGTTGCTTCCCCTGTTGAGTGGGATGGAGAGAGAGAGGAGCTGGAGCTGAGCCTTCAGCAGCATGCTCCCAGGGATTTCCAGCATGCAGACCAGGACCAGGGTCCTGTATCTGGCTATTGCCAGTGCTGCAGCCCTGGGGATTCTCCATCTTTCTCCTGCAAAATTGGGCTGGGATGCCCCAGAGTGACCTCAGTTCAGGGTGAATTACCACACAGACTATTAAGGCACAAGCAAATCAGGAAAAACAGCCAGAATCAGTTTTCAGTGCACCAGCGTGTCCTTGCCATCCATGGGAGGGAGGCCTGTGCATGCTGCGGTCTGCAGCTGGTGGAACATCTGGACTGTGCCAGCGTCCCCAGCCAGGCAGAGGGCTGCACAAGGGGTTTATGTTGGGCAGCTGCAAGCTCAGGCTCTGAATGGGGAAGGGCTTAGATTAGATATTGGGGGAAGTTTTTTACAGAGAGAGTGGTGAGGTGCTGGAACAGGCTGCCCAGAGAAACAGTGGATGCCCCATCCCTGGAAGTGTTCAAGGCCAGGTTGGATGGGGCCCTGGGCAACCTTGTGTAGATCCAGGCCTGAGGCTGGTGGCCCTGCCTGTGGCAGGGGGGTTGGAGCTCTATGATCCTTGGGGTCCCTTCCAACCCAGACCATTCTATGATTCTATGAAGGGCTGCAGCCTGCAGCACGTACCAACTACCAGCTAACAAGGAAGAAGGTGCAGGGGGACTTGTTAGACTCACCACCACAGCAGAATCCAGGCTGTCAGGCTTGAAAGTGAAGGTCATTCCTGAAGAAACAAGTCTAAAAGCACTTAAAAAAAATACATTGAAAAAATTGGGATAAAATTTAAGAATTCTGAGCTTAAAAGCCAAGCTTACTCCATAGGTTTTGGAAGTGACTCAATTTTTCTCTTGCAACACCAAATACCCACTGAACAGCAGAGAGAGAGGAGGAGATTACTTGAAAGCAAGGGCAAGGTGAACAATTGGACTGCTTTCTCATTGGTGCTGCTGTGATTACCAGATCCCAACAAGACTAGAGAGAACACGGTGTGACTCACAGGAGTGAGCACCCACCACTTACGGGTCTTACCTGCCCATAGTGCTGGTGGGGATGGTGTCTGTTGGGCTGTGAACCAGTGAACCAGAACTTGGTGTTCAAGGGAGCATCTGAAGATGTTGCTGACTACCAGCCTGCATGATGGCAGGGGAGAGAGACGGAGCTTTGGACTTGCTTGGGTATCGAAATAGATACCTGCTGGGGTGCCAGAGCAGACAGGGCTGTCATCCATGCTGGTGGTGCCTGAGGGCCCAGGGGGGCCAACCCCCCGCGGGGTGCCCCAGCTACAGGGAAGGGCTGCTGCTGGCCAGGCAGGCAGCACAGGTTGGCTGGGCCTGCTTGAAGGCAGGAGCGATGTGGGGCTGTCATCTCCACTCCTTGCCCCAAGGACATCGCTGGGCTGCAGGGGAGGGTGTCGGTTGCAGGATGCAGTAAAGTATGCAGGAGCTGGGGTGCAGGGGGCAGGGGGTGNGGCAGGGGGTATCTGCTACCCATCGCCCAGCCAGGACTCCAGCACAGAGGAGTTCTTCTACAGGACATGAGAAGTCTTGGGAGGAACAGGCCTTGTCCTGAGGGGAGAATCCAAGTGCCCAGGCACTGTCATCTGGGAATACCACATTGCTGTGACAAGCAAGGCCTGAAGGGTGGGGGAGAGGACTCACCTGGTCACAAGCAGTCAGGGAGCCAGTGAGGACAGATGTCCACTGAGGCTGGCTAGCTGGGAATAGAGGAGGAGCAGTGGGGGTGGGATGGTCCTGACCACAGCGATGATGAGATGGTTGAGTCCCTTGCTGTCCCCTACTTGCAAATCTCCTGATCGACTCCTCTGTGAGTGTTGGACTGACTAAAGCTTCTGCTCAAGTGACTTCCACATCTGTCTGCCAGCCCTCTGGCCTAACAGTATGTTTATGTGTCAATCAATATGTGCAGCATCTCTTCTGCTGAGCTTCTGCTCTTTAGTTATCTGCAGATGCATGTAGTTTAGGAAAAGTAAGTCGCAAAGCAGGGTGATTTTCCAACTAGATGAGGCTGCTTAAGGCTTTGTGCTGTCCAGTTTTGAGCATTTCCAAGGATGGGCATCCCACCAAGAATCCGGGTACCTGTTCCAGTGCTTAATTACATCTGTTGAGAATATTTCCCCCCTCTAAAATTTTGGCTGTATTACTGGTCCTTTCCCCAGCTGTTGATTTTGTTCTGCAGAGCTCTGGACAAGAGATAATTTATTACGTTGGCCTTTCCTGAGACAACACTTTAGGGGTGTTAATACAGGAAATACCATTCCTGTAATGCTGTAGGGCCAGGTAGAAGTCATTAGAGTACCAAAGTATCTCGCCCCAAATGGGAAGCTGTTGTGAAATCTTGCTCTTCTTGGCATTCAGTAATTTTTTGCATGTCTTCTGCTGTAGCAGTCGCACGATGATGCCTTTCCCTGCCATGTCTTTACATTTTACTTGTGTTTACACAGGTACACATGGGTACCTGTGGTTGAGGCTTTCAGTGCAGGGTACAATGTCTTGCATAAAAGGGGCCTTGGATCTTTTTCTTGGTCAAGTTGATGATTAAACACCTACTTTTTTACTATGGCACTTCTTAGCATGGTCTTCACTCTCTTTTCTTGCAGGAATGTCCATCTTTGCCTTGTCAGGTCCATGGCTGGTGCTGCCTAAACGATCACTTAGGGCAGGGTATTCCTAGCCTAGTAATTTGCCATCTCTATGTAGCTGTTTTCAAGGCAGGAGAGGTTGCAAACATGTCCAAGCAGGAGTGCAGTAAGCAGCAAGTTCATTGGCAGAGACCTTTGGCAGTGGGTCCTTACAAGTCTACTGCTTATGCTTCCTTTGGGATTCATTACATTTTCTCCAGCACCTCAGGTGACTCAAAACAAAAACCCAACTAGTTTTGCACTGTGTCCTTTCAATACACTGAACCTCCTCTACTGAACATGCTGCACCCACCTGAAGCCCTCGAGATGCATGCCCCAGTTTGCACGAGGCACTGAGACAGAGTTTGGGGAAAGGCTACAGGACAAGCTTGTGGGTAAATAAATGCTGCCTTTTGGACTGCTTGGACCGTGCTATCAGCACCTTGAGCCCCAGATTTTGAGTCCTGACGTTTGTGCCCCAAGAAATGCTGCGTGAATGGTTACAGCCTTGCACTGAGCTACTGACTCAGCCTGCTTCCTCCAGGACCTCAGCTGGGTGTGGGGAACGGTGCCCAAAGGCCCTGTAATTAAACAAAGTTCTTGCAAAGTGCCACTTCCTGCTCTTTCACATGAGCATTTACATTGAGGGAAACAAACAAACAATAATTCTGTTGGTGAAAACCCCAATAAGCAAGGGTCCCTCCAAGCCAGAGGCCTCTTGCACTGACAGAGGAAATACTCTTCTCACTGGTGATACCCTCCCAAAAGAATCTTGAGCACTGTGCGACCCATTCTGTCTTCTGCTGGGCTGATACCCCATCTGGACGCTTATTTCTTGGGCTCCCTCAACTGAGGTGACACTGTCCTTCCTTGGCTGTGAGCTTGGTCCATGGAAGACAGAGCAGGACATGTCTATGGCCCTCAGTCACCACCTCAGAGCTATCTGGTACAGGAGTAAAACCTCCTTGTTTTGGCAGCACTGAACAAGCAGATCAGCCAGTAAGCTGGAGACCCTCCTGTTGCATGGGAACAAGCTGCTCCATTTCTCAGGAAGGTGTGCTGGCACCCTAATTCAAGAAGAAGTAAGCATCCATGGAGAAGCAGCTGCTGCCATGTGTATGAGACATGTACATCTCCTTTGTCCAGGGCAGCTCCTTGTTTCTTATGCATCCAGCTGCAGGAAGAGCAAGCTGACTCAGGCAAACCAGCCTTAGACCAACATGTAGGAAGCCATTGGCAATAGACCCATCACCTCAGGTTTTGCTGCACGAGTCCAATTGCTTTTCAAAGTGATGTTCTTGAATAACCTCCCAGTACCAGCTCTGCCGTTGAGGCTCATGAGTCACAACCCAAGGAGGAGAGCTGGAGCTGGTGTGGGTCCCAGTCTGGGCATTCTTCTAACCCAGATGACCTGTGCAACACAAGACCTGAAGCTGCCTGCCAAGAGCCTGACTTGCTGGTTGTCCTTCAGAGACACGGTGCTGGCAAAACAGATTTGTTCCTTGTTCAGATCAAGGCACTGACTGGGAGTCCCCAGTCAGAGTTGTGGTTCCTGGGACTTGTATAACCCATGGGCAGGAGAAACCCTTCTTACTTACTGTCTTTGATGCCATGACAGTCACATCCAAAAGCAGTTCACACCCAAGGGCATATCAGCATGGCTGGGGCAGGCATATCTCCAGATGTTGTTGGCATTAGATGCCCAGGGAGGGTATGAACAAAATTGTGGCACAGGGAGAGGACTTTCAAGACGATGTTTATGGCCAGTTCTTCAGATATTATTATTTATGTTACATGCAGGGACCACAGTCAAAGGCAATACTTTCAGGCATGTGATCTGTGATCCTGCAGCCCCAAGGCTTCACCCTCCCTGGCTTTGCAGCAGGTGCCACTGTGCCTTGGCCTGTGTATCTATACTCACATCCCACCTGGAGAAGAGGGGGGTCACAGGTTCTCTGCAAGCTCTTGAGAGCCCACGGAGTGGTGTAGGGATGGGAGGATCTGTGCTTATGCAGATCCCATGTTGACTGTCCTGTTTTCCCTAGCTGGTAGAAAGTGGAGACATACACTTTTTCAACCATGAGAGATATGGGAGGAGTACACCAAAGTGGGACTCCAGACTCTTGTGCTCAGTGAGCCCTGCACAGGAGCTGGGAAACACTGTGCAGGCCAGAAACCGTTACTGTAGGAATTGCTGGCTCATGGATCACTACCCCATATGCCAGGCTGGTTATGCTTGTTTTCCTGGCTATTTCCTGGATGCTTCTTTGCAGTCATATGGGTCCACCTCAGCTAGACAGAGACACAGCTGCTGGCAACAGTCCTGCCATGAGCAGGAGGCTGGGATGCAATCCTCAGAGGACCCTTTCCACTGTCATTGGTCTCGTGGAGGGAGGAGAAGAGGTGAGGCTCAAAGACCCATGGTAGAAGGGACCTGTGGATGCAGAGCCATTGTGGGGGGCTGACTGTCACACCTGCCCACGTGAGATTTACTTTGCACCCTTTGCATTCCCACTCCTGTGATCTCCACATTGACAAGGGACAGACCATCAGTGCCCTGTGAGCCTCCTGTTTCTTCCTCCTTTCCTGGGTGAGCCTGCCTCTTTCCTTTCAAGCCAGGCAGCTTGGTCACCCCTGTGCCTGCTGCCCACGTGCAGAGCTGATACACAATGCCAGTGGGTAGCCACACCAGATCAGCCAGGCGTGAGCAGATGGTGACCTGTCTGGCAACCCCAGAGCACCCTGCCCTTCGTACTATGGATGAGGCAGCCAGGATCCCGCTGCAGAGGTATGGAAAATATGCAACACCCAGTTGCAGCATGCCACAAGACCTGGGTGTTCCTGGTGATGGGGACATTACCCAACAGCTCGTTATCTACCTTCAAGGTGCAGTGCTTTGCTGTTGAGCTCCCTGGGGTTCAGGATGCGGTGCCTGAATCATTGGGCAGGAGAGGAAGAGCACACAATGTGATTGGAGAGGAACTGGGCTTTCAGATGTTGACACATGAGTTCCAACCTCTCCCTGAACCTTTATAAGCTGAGAGGATGGGCTTGCTCCATGTCACCGACTCTCCAGACTGCACGGATGGGCCTGGATCAGCAGGTCAGGTTGAATGTGCAGTGTGTGCTCTCCTTCTAACCCAGGCTGTTGCTGGAAGAAAGGATCCCAACTGAGTCAAGAGGCTTTTTATTCCTCCAGTTGTTCATTTTAAGTTTGGAGTACTCAGGTGCTTTGGTCACCATCTCAAAGTGTCCTCTGAAAGGTCTGCTCTGCAGTTCTGCATCTGAGATCCTTGCTTTTTGCAAGCATGAGTGCTGGTGCTTCCCAGGTCGCTGAAGGAGTGCTGTGAACCCTCCTGGATTTGGTTAGCCTTTTTGCTGGGTCTCCATCCCTTTTGGCTGCGTGGAGGGGATGGGGTGTCCCTGCAGCCCTATCTTTGTCTTGACTGGGTTACCCAGGGCTGAAGTGTGGGGAATGGCACCTCTGAGAAGGAGCAGAGACCATTTCTGCTCTTCCCCATCCTGCTTACCAGTGCCCAGGGACTCACAGCGGAGAGGCAGCTTGCCACGAGAGATGGTGGCTCTGGGTTTGGATGGTGGGACGTGTTGCAGTGTCCCTTCTGAGGGAGGCACTGGTGGGCTCTTCTCCAGCTGGTCGATGTGTTCTGGCACGTACACTGTCACGGTGCCTGAGGCAGGTGGTGAGAGGAGCCGAAGCTGAGGTGGGCGGCCCCAGGGTGTGAGCCCCGTGGTGCCAGCAGGCAGCGCTGGCGCTGTGGGGTGTGGCAGCGTGCGGCTGCGCCGGCCGGAGCGGGGCAGCCGGGGCATGCAGGAGATGCCCCGCTCTGCTGAAGCTCTGTGGAGGTAAGGCTTGCTGGGCTGGCCCCAGGCTGCAGCCCAGGGGTGGACACAACTCTGGTGACTTGTGTGACACCAAGGCTTGTGTGCAGGAGGCCAGGACTGTCATTTTGGCTGGTCTTTATGTGTGCCTACTGTGTTCTTACAGCAAAAGCCAGGACTCTATTAGTGCTTGCTGAACGCCACAGCTATGTGCAGTGACCAGTCCTTCCTCCTCTGCCACAATGTCTTTAATCTCTTGGGATACCAGAAGGACTTGCTTCTTTAGGTGGCTGAATGCTCATCAGTGCTCTTGTTGACATCATACCCCTGGCACAACTACAGGCTGTGTGGAGAATGGATGGAGAGGAGCCCTGAGGAGAAGGATTTGGGGGTGTTGGTTGATGTCAAGCTCAATGTGACCCAGCACTGTGCACTGGCAGCCCAGAAAGCCAACTGTGTCCTGGGCTGCATCCGCAGCAGCATGATCAGCAGGTCTGGCAGGAGGATCTGCTCCTCTGCTCCGATCGGGGGGAGACCCCTCCTCCCTGCAGTGCTGCATCCAGCTCAGGGGTTCCCAGGACAAGAAGGACATGGAACTGTTGGAGCAAGTCCAGAGGATGATCCAAGGGCTGGATCACCTCTGCTCTGGAGACAGGTTGGGAGAGCTGGGCCGGTTCAGCCTGGAGAAGAGAAGGCTGTGGGGAGACCTCTGAGCTCCCTCCAGTCCCTCGAGGGTTCTCCAGGAAAGCTGGAGAGGGGCTGGTGCCAAGGGCAGGAAGGGACAGGACAGGGGAATGGCCTTCAGCTGCAGGAGGGCAGCTGGAGAGGAGCTGGGAGGCAGAAATCCTTCCCAGGGAGGGTGGGGAGGTCCTGGCACAGGGTGCCCAGAGAAGCTGTGGCTGCCCCTGGATCCCTGGCAGGGTTCAAGGCCAGGTTGGATGGTACTTGGGGGCACCCTGGGCTGGTGGGGGATGTCCCTGTCCATGGCAGGGGTGGCACTGGGGACCCCTTTCCAACCCACTGGGTTTCTTTCCAACCCACACCATTCTACGATTTGATCTATGGGCTTTGTGGCACAGCTTTTTATAGGTCATGGCTACCATGGTGGTGTGGCTGTGAGCCAGCATGGGCCACAGAAACCACAGACTGTGGGATGTTGCCAGTCATGGGGCAGTGGAAGGTCATTTTGTGTGTGATGATGTGCAGGGCTGGATGCAAAGAAGGGGAAATGGTCAATGGGGGCAGAGTTCAGCAGGCCCTGGTGCTAACTTGGGCCAACCCTGGTTTTGTTCAGCCAAGCCTTGAAAGCCAAGGTGTAGACCCAAGGGAAAGAAGCTGTTTCCCAAGTGACATGCTCATTGAGAAAATGTGATTGGTATGAAAACTCAGGGTGGGTTTTGCAACAGAAAAACAGCACTGGGAAGTAAATCATCATGAGCAGGGCCCCTCTGGAATCTCCTAATTGCTGTGCAGGCTTGGATTCTTGGTGTCTTGTAATTCACAAAGCCTACTGAAGTGTCTGCTTCAGTATTATGGTCTGTCTCTGATGTCCCCAGGCATGGCCTGCAGCGTCTTGCCTGAGTCTGTGTGTAATTGAGCCTGGTGGGAAGGTGGCCACTGTAATTCCTTCCTTCCTGCTGTCCTCCCTAACTTCCTTCCACGTGCAGTTTGGAGGGGCTACAGACTGAAAGCGCCTTAAAGTGGTGACTTACACCCCTGGATCCAGCCTGCAGTTGTGGTCACCAGTGTTAGGCAGCTGGACAGGACATGTGCCAGTAGGGGAGATCAGGTTTGGTGATGCTGTGATCACAGGGGAGTCTGGCCTCTCCTCCTACCCACCATCACAGCATTTTAATGCCAGAATGTCCTCACCTGCACAGGGAGTCGTAGGCACCAAGGTGTCGGTGGTGGACTTGAACACTGAGTCAGACCTGAGTTGACATTTTGTTTTAATTTGTGGGACAGAGTTTTCTGTCTTGCACACATGGTGCTGTGTGGTTAGGTGTCACTGTTTTCCTGAGCAGCCCAGGAACACCTTTCCATGCTGGAAGGATTCTGGGAAAATGTGCCCAGACACCTCTGGCAGAGAGCAGAGAACCTTTCCTAGCTCCTGCAACAGGGAAATGGACTTGGCTGGACCTGGATCCACTTGTGCTGGGGGGCTGGGGATGGCAGGGCACACTAGGAGCACATGGTGAGGAGCTATAAACCATCCAAGGCAAAGATGGAGCAGGGGAGACCCTGCAGAAGAGACCTGTGACATTACCCCTCCTGCTTGGAGGAGGATGCTTTTCCCAGAGAGAGTGTGGTGGGAGGCTGCTTGTCCCACATGGTGGTTACAGCTGGACCAGGGCCAGGTGGGAAGGGTCAGCAGGACATGCTTGGGTGGATTCCTAACTGCACGGAGGATTCTGAAGTATTGGGAGGTGGGAGAGAATACTGACGTATTAAGACACCTCTATGAAAATAAAGCTTAAGCCTCTGGCCCTCCACCTGCATGGTGTGGATGTAGCTCTCAGGTGGACAGTGGGGTCCAGGTGATGAGCGGCAGCACCAGTGGGCTGGTCCCCACTCAGGGTGGGGACCATAAAAGCAGCTCTGTGGGGTCAAGCCAGGGCTCTGGATGGCCTCTGGTAGTGTCTAGAGAAGGAGTCACAGAGAAGGGCAAAAGAGCAGGACAGCAGCCACAGAAGTGGCTCTCCCTGAACCCCTGCCAGCCCCCACTGTGCTCTGCTCAGATTTCCCCCCAGGCCTCTTTCCATTACAGTCCCTGGGGAACCCCAGCCCTTGCCACTCGTGTGCCCCTTGGTGCTCTTGCTTAACTGCCTTCAACCAGACCTGCAGGGTGCTGCTGAATGCCTGGTGCTGGGCAGAGGGTCCTATATGGTGCCACAGCTGGCATGGTTTGGGCTCAAAACACCTCAGACGTTGCAGCATGGTGCATCGGAGGCGCTGGTAGAGGTGCTGGTGCTTCATGGCATTTGCTTGTGCCTCCAGCACACCCACATCCTGCTCAGCCCAATACTTCTGTCCCACAGGTGCTGTGGAGAGGCAAGATGTGGCTGCTGCTGGTGGCCCTGTGCCTGGCCCAGGGGCTGGGTGATGCCTTCCCACACGCTGGAGTGAGCCACGAGAACCCTGAGCAGTTCATGAACATCGTAAGTGCCAGGGAGTCAAACCCTCCCGCCATGGGACTGGGTGTGCCCAGAGGGGTGTGCCCAATGTCCTCCCTGAGGGACCTGCTGTCCCACATCCCTTACCCCGGGGTCTTCTGGGGGGCTTGGGGTACCAAGAGTTTCCTGGTTTTGCATGGATGTCACTCACATCATGCCCTCAGCTTGAGATTGGCCCCCCCGGCCTTCCTCTAAAGCAGGTGGACCTTCAGATCTCATGTGTGCAGGAGGAGGTGACACCAGAGAGGGTGGGTGGGGAGAGTGGGTGTCGCTGGGTCAGCTGTGGGGTGATGGACACCAGTGGGTCACTCTCTCCCTTTGGACTGTTGTTGTTGTCCCTGCAGAGCCAGAAGATCCGTTTCCATGGGTATCCCAGTGAGGAGTATGATGTGCTGACAGAGGATGGCTACTTCCTCAGCCTCAACCGCATCCCCCCCAGCAAGGGGCATTCAGGTGGGCTCGGTTTCACTGAGGGTGAAGCAGCCCTGACCCTACTCAGAGCTGAGGCAGCGTGCAAGGGGAAGCCAGGGTAAACACCCATGCCTTCAGACACAGTTTTGGCAGCTGGAAGAGGGATGAGAAGCCTTCAGCTGTCCCTGGGGATGCAGGAGCTCAGCATTGTGTTTCACTGCATCTGGGATGGGGCAGGGTGACCCAGCGAGCTCCAGCTGCTCCTTCCCAAGAGCAAACCCTTGTCCTGATACAAGGTTTCCTCACAGCTCAGGGCCAGAGTTGGCAAAAATCCTTCAAATAAGCAAAAAAAACCCAAAAGCACCAGCACAGCCCGGGAAATCGTAGGAGAAGGGAAGGTTAAAGATGCAGCCTCTGAAGTACCCCATTTCTCCTCTTCCAGGATCCAGGTCACCTGTGTTGATAGTGCATGGGTTCAGTTTAGACGGTGGTGACTGGGTGGACAACCTCCCCAAAAGCAGCTTGGGCTTCATCCTGGCAGATGCAGGGTATGATGTCTGGATTGGAAACAGCCGGGGCAACAGCTGGTCCCGACGGCACCTGAACCTTTCTGTCCACCAAGAGGAGTTTTGGGATTTCAGGTGAGGAGGCCCCCAGGTATGGGGCTGGGATGCAGGGCCGCCAGTGCCAAGCACCTGATGTCCATGGGAGGCTGGGAGATGGGCATCTCCTCCAGCTTCTCTCCTTTCTCCCCAGCTTCCATGAGATGGCTGTGTACGACCTGCCTGCCATGGTGGACTTCATCCTAAGGCAAACTGGGCAGGAGAAGCTGTTCTACATTGGCCACGCTCAGGGCAACTCTCTGGGTGAGCGAGGAGGAGGAGCAGGGTGCCAGGATGCTGTGGGAGAGGGCCATTAATGTCTGCCCCAAAGCAGACGCTGGTGGGGACAGGGCTGCATCAGCCTGTGGGGCCACTTCTCCTCCCCTTCTGTATGGGAGAGTATTGCCCCATCTTGCCAGCTGTCCTGGGCTGCACTCGCACCCAGGAGTGCTGCAGCTTCCTTATCTTCAGACCCCGTGGCTCAGCTGGGGGGTCTGGGATGTGAGGAGGGGATTCATGTGCTCAAGTCCAGGTGGCAGTTGCTTGTAGGGTCTCTACAGGCTCCTGTGGGTTGGTTTCTTTCAGGTTTCATAGCATTCTCAAGCATGCCACAACTGGCTGGAAAGATCAAACTCTTCTTTGCCCTGGCCCCTCTCTACACTTTTCACCATGTCAAGGGCCCTGTGTTGAAGATAGCATTTTTACCAGATGTGCTGCTGAAGGTACGTGAGGTCCTTGTCTGCAATTACTCCTGAGACCCAGGGGCTTTTGGGAACTTGCATCCCCTGTGGTGCTGCTGAGCACCGAGCCCATGTCTGCAGCAGATGTTGGAGATGAGAGACCCTGAGGTCCCAGGGACGCCCCTCTCCACCCAGCTGAGTATAACCAGATCCTGTCTGTCACCCTTTGTATGTTTTTGCTGACTGACCTCACCAGGAGGTGCTCAGAGCAGCCCCACACCACTGCTCTTCCACCCTGTGCTCTAGCAGCTAGCAAAGGGCTGGAAGGGGAGCTGGCTCTCTTCCTGGACACACTCCACCTGAGGACCATCTGTCAATGGAGGAGGCAGATGAGTGGTATGAGTTTGACCATCCTGAGCTGAGCTTTGGAAGCTAGTACCTTAGACACGATGTGCCAGAGGGGACAACAGCATGGTGTGGAAACAGATGGTGATGGTTTCATGCTGCTCTGAGAGTCAGGTGTGACCATGGGTCAGCCTCAAGAGGATGGGCAGCCCAAACTGTCAACAACAGTATTGAGAGTGCTGCCTGGAGACAAGCAGGTCCCATGGAAGGAATGTGTGCTGTTGTGACCTGTTTCCTTGCCCCCTTGTAGACAATATTTGGGACGAAACAGCTGACTCTGGTGGGGAGGAAGGAGAGGGACATCCTTGCAAAGACATGCAGCACCTCCCTAACAGCTGAAATCTGTGAAAATGAGATCTTCCTTATTGGTGGGTACAACAAGAAGAACTTGAACATGGTGAGTACATCCCTCTCTGGGTCACAGCCATCTCAAGCTTTCCTGGACACCTGGAGATAGCTAACGGGATACAAAAATGAGTAAAAAACCCACAAAATAAGGTGTGGAAAGCACTGTTCCTGGCAGTGGCTATTCAAAGATTTCTTTCAGCTGTGTTGGGGTGTTAAACGTTGTGGAGGGTTCAGTGGGGAAGACTCGTTTGTGGTCTTGTTTGCAAAGGAAAGGTAATTCCTGCCTTAGTTTCTGCTGACCTAAAGCAAGTTTACAGGAAAAAAAATACTATGACTGGATCAGATGTGACTCCATTGCAAAGCAGTGGTTAACTGGTTCACCTTTAAAAGCTGCTACTAGCTGGGAATGGAATAAAGCTGCTGGAGAATATAAAGTTTATATGGCAGTTGTAACGCAGAATGATTTTTTAAAACTTTTTAAAATTTTTCCTAGGCAGGTTTTCCTCATTCTGAACTCACTCAAATGCTTTCCTTTTCCCACAGAGCCGACTGGATGTATACCTAGCTCATTTCCCAGACTACACATCAGTAAAAACTCTTCTCCACTGGGGACAGGTAGAGATGCTGGTTTTATCATGACTGCAACCAATGCCTTTTCTTTCAATCTGTGAATACAGTACTTTACAGTGCTGGTTCATTCACCCTGGAGGCAGGGAAGGAGGCAGAATCAAAGCCAATAAAAGTTGGTTTAAGTTATTTTGGCTGGCCTAGGCAGAGCCACCCAGATGTCTGTCTCCATCCCAAGTAAGGACCCTGTGTAGGAGTGTTTTTGGACTCTGTCTTTGCTCTGGCCCATGGGATGGGCACCAGGACTGCGCTGGGGCAGAGACTGCTCGCCTGGACCCTGCTGCTTGCCATGGGGCTGATGCAGGGTGCTGCCTGCACGGGGTTAACCCTTTGCCTCTGCCTTCCAGACTGCCAAAACTTCAGAGTTCAAGCAGTTTGACTACGGGGAGATGAACCAGGAGAAGTACAACCAGGTAAATGGGCACGTGTCGGGGGATGAGCAGAGGATGGGGCTGCCTAGGGCCAAAATGGGGGTGGCCTCCTCTGATGGCCAGCATAACCAGAGCCTGCTGAGGTGCCAGGGGAAGTGCACCCCGTCCATTTGTGCTATTAGTGCCTATGAATAACCGGAGTGCTTCCCCCCTCCCAGGCCACCCCCCCCTTTTACAGGATAGAGGACATGACGGTACCCACGGCCCTGTGGAGCGGCGGGGAGGACTGGGTCAGTCCCCCGCTGGAGACCCAGCGCCTGCTCCCCCGCATCACCAACCTCGTTCACCACGAGTACTTCCCTGACTGGAACCACTTTGACCACCACTGGGGTCTGGATGCCCCGCAGCGCATGTACAGGCAGATAGTCACTCTGATGGAGAAAAACCCATGAAAGGTCCGTGTGCTGCCCAGGGATGGAGAAGCCACCCGTTCCCACGTGTCTGGGGGCAAAGGGTTTTGTGTGAGGGCTGCCAAACTGCTCTTCCCTTCTTAAAAATGTCTCCTTTCTCCCTATTTCGCACTGATTTAATGCCTTAAATGTAATGGTGTAATTTCTACCTGCCCTGTGTGACTAGAGATTGAAATAAACTCTTGTATCAGGTACAAACTCCAACCCTTTTCTTGGTGTGCTTCACCAGGGCTGTATTTGTACCCCAATTGCTGGGGTGAGGTGCACAGGAGACCCCTTCCAACCTAACACATTCTAGGTGGTGGAGTCTCCTTCTCTGGAGATATTCAAGTCTCGTCTGGATGTCTATCAATGTAATATGAGCTGGGGAGCTGCTTTGGCAGGGGGTTGGACCCGATGATCTCTCGAGGTCCCTTCCAACCCCTACGGTTCCATGATTCTGTGATTCTATGAACTCCATCCCAGTCAGACCCAGTACAGACGTTTTTAGACTGTTGGCAGGTCACATCTAACAACTCTGTCCATAATATCATACAGCAAAGGGTTGTAAAGCTCTGTCTGGTACATCATCATTCCTAAAACAGAAGATGTGTTAGGGGCAGTCCTTTTCAGAGTTCAGTCTTCCTCTGCACTAAACATTTTTTCTTATAATAGCCAAATAAAATGGCCACTGCAATGTGAAGCTGGAAACTTTCTTCAGAGTTATCAATTAAATCACTGTATCAATGGAAATCACCTTTAAAGGCACAGAGTTTGCATAAACAGAATGCTGGGCAGAGGGAGAGACTTGTGGGATCAGGAGGTTTGGGCCAGGACCACCGCAACCACTCCACGGCGTTGACAAGAGGTTGCTGCTGAGACTGCCCCTCTCGTGTCACCCCTGGCTCTCCCCCTGACTGCCCCTCTCGTGTCACCCCTGGCTCTCCCCCTGCCTTCAGAGCCCTTTGCAGACCTCCGTTGCTCCCCTGGGG
The DNA here is from genome assembly GCA_013400835.1 of Zapornia atra. NCBI lineage: Eukaryota > Metazoa > Chordata > Aves > Gruiformes > Rallidae > Zapornia > Zapornia atra. The sequence goes on from VZTU01012232.1 coordinate 43,734, forward strand.
ACCTCAGGATTTTGGCTGGTGCAGCAGCAGCTCAGCTCCTCCTGGAGCAGGCCAGCTGAGACTTACTCTTCCAGGAGCCTGCAGACCTGGTGGCAAAAGCCTGACTGGCATCCTTTCATTCCTCTGTCAGCCAAGAGACAATCTGCTGACTCAGCAGCTGGTGGAGCCCTGCAGGAAGCCTTGCCAAGCTGCAATTGCACCTCCCCACTCGAAGAGCACGCAATACAGGAGGGCATCTTCTGCAAAGTGGCAACAGCCTCACAGCGGTACTGGTGGGTGCTGAGGTGCCAACCCAGTGGTCCCAGCGAGGGGCACTGTGTTTCCCAGTTCCCCAGGTGACCACCAAGCACACCCCACCTGGAGGAGATACCCACATCAGCAGGTCACGGAGGACCATCTCAGGGCAACCCTGACTCCTGGCTGAGGGGCCATGCTCTGGCTCTCCGGTCCCCCCCGTGTAGAGCTGCTGCCCCTACAGAAGGATACAGGAGTTGTTCCTTCATCTATTTCTATGTGCTGCCCACACCCAGCCACGTGTCTCATCTGCAAACATCTCCTGCTGCTGGGAGCTGATTTATTTTCATTTCAGCAGGGATTTGGGTCATGGCTTTGTTTCAGGGGTTTAAAAGCGAATGAAAATGTTTGGGCAGAAAAAAAGGAGACAAAACAATCAGGGAAAACCCCTTTTGCACCTATGGCAAAGTACCCAGCGAAGATGCATTCTCACTGTTTGTTTGCTTTGGGCAAATTGTTTCCAGGTAACTGGCAAGAGAATTAAAAAAAAAAAAAAAGAAAAAAAAGAAAAAGAGATGTGTTTAAACAGGATTAACTTAGGCAAGAATTTGTACTGTGGGAAGATGCTTAGAGAATTTCTTCAAGATAGAAAAGTAAACAATTGCCTAATCTGATAATCTGATCATCCGATAACATTTAAAAAGTCTTTTTTTTTTTTAAAAGCAACAAAAGTATTTACTGGAAACAGACTGTCTTGAACAAGCTGATAAATCTGATTAGGTAAAGAGCATTGCCTCAAAAGACAATTTTACAGAAGGCTTCTTGGAATGAGGCAGAAGCAAGAGACTTAGGAAGGAAGCAGGGCGAAAAAAGAATTTAAACATGAATTATTTACTGCAACCAACGTGTCCTCGTGATACGTCAGGAAACCATAGGGAACACAGGCTTCTCTTCATAAATAACTTTCATTAAGCTTTCATATCTGCTTACTGACTTTGCTCTTCAGAGAAGAAAGGCTTAGGGCAGGACCGTGAAGAAAAGCAGCAGAAGAACAAGAGCATCCCCACTGTGCCACAGCCATGGGGTGCTCTTGTGTTTTTCATTAGGAGTCACTCTGGGAAGCTTCTTGCCAAAGGATGCTGCAGGTGCCAAAAATGTACCTGGATTGATAAAACAAGTGGGCAAAGACTTGCGATGTTCATCATAGAGCAGTTAACAGTATCATGGCTTGGGAGGATGGGAAATCCCTGTTTGCAGGGAGTCCTGACCAGCTTGCTCTGCTGGAGGTATGATACAGGGTGCAAGGAGCGTTCCAGCTGGCACAAGAGTAGCATCCTGAAGTGTCCGGCGGGGCCTGCACAAGGACCTCCAGCAGCAGAGCACTACAACTGTCTCTCACTTTGATTCCTAGTCAGGAATACTGTTACCAAAAATAACCCACAACAGCCCTTGGAAATGCTGTTCGCCACCCAGAATTATTTTACATGTTTCCCCACCAACCTGCTTTGCCTTTCATGGCTACTTCTAGGCGATGCAGATCTCCCAGGAACTTCTAAAAGAAGCGTGACAGACATGACAGGTTTGGCAGTAGCCACTTGCTGCATGGCCCAAGCAGGCTACTATGTCATGGCAGAAGGCAGGTGGACTTGTTTCAGACAAGGAAAAACTCCCTGACCTCTTTTCTTTTGGTCCACGTGCCTCAGTTAGTCTAAAATACAGCCCAAAAATGGGAAAAAACAGTCACTGCTATGCTTAATGTTGAAATGCAAGCCAACTCTTGTTCTAACTAAAGGTCTACATGCTGAGTTTAAGAGAGGAAATGCAGATTTTTGTTTCACATGAGCTCAGCCGTAACAGCTCAGCCTTTATTTTCCACCTGTGCAGGGAGATGCATCTTCTCACATGCTTGCCCATGCAAAGAAAATGCTGCTGTAGTATTGTCCAGAGCAAACACTCAGAACCTTCCACACAATTTGTCCCAAAACTGCAAAGACACAACAATGTAGGTGTCCTTTCTTAAAGCAGCAGGGAGAGCCATGAACTTCTACATTCTTTTCACAAGCCGGTCAAAACATACCCAGTGTGAAGAAAACAACTGCACTTGGGTTTCCATGAGTTTAACTTCTTAGGATGAGTTAACAGCCGAGTGCTGCATGAATGGTTTGGGTTTGCCAATGCAATGAAGCCCAGCACTTGAGTGATTCATTCTCTGAACTAAAAAAAAAAAGAAACAAACTAAAACCCAAACAAAACCCAAACAAACCCAAGCCCTAAACCACAGTAAAAGGAGCTTTGTATTTTTAAATACAAATACGTCAAATAAAAACACGTCTTATTTCTATGAGACATACTGATATTGATAATTATACTCAGCCCAGCATAGGCTGAACCCTCTGGTCTGGCACACCACCCACGTGCTGCCAGGGATGACCTTCTCTTTGCAGTGCTGCTTGGCCATGTGTATGCACCCTGGATTTGAAGGAACTTCTTTGGTCCGAAAATACGCCAGGCAAATTGAATGGCTCAATCCGACTACCACAACATCTCAGCTAAGCCCTAAGACCACGGGCACCCTGTAAATTCCCTAAGCCCCTCTTTGGATTTGGATCTCACACGTTGCGTATCAGAGTTAGATGCTGGGCTGCCTTTCCTGTAATTACTTTTCAGGTTGGGTTTTTTTGGTTTTTTTTCCTTTCTTGATTCCTCCTTTTTGGCTTCCCAGTTGTGGAAAGCAAAAGCCCCCCCCCCCACCTCGTTAAAAAAGCAGTTAGTTACAATTTTTATTGAATTTCAACAACCCCAGCTCTGCATTGCCCCTAAGCAGATGGATTTCTGCAGGGGCTGTCAGTTCCTGCTGTATTTTCACTGCAGACATGTTACATCTCTTCCTGATCCACGCTGGTAGTCTTAATGGTGCTGGGGTAACAGTGCCAGCTCCAAGACAGGAATAGTGAATTTTGCCTCCGATGAAGCCAGGAATCCAGAGTTATAAAGGGGGTCCAGGCCCCCCCAGGTCTCAGGGGAACCGGAGGCACTATAAAGCTAACTCGATGGGAGAGGCCACACGGGATCTGTTGCGTGTCAGAGAGCAGATCACTGCGGTGTCAGCCCTCACGAAACCCGGATTCTTCATCTGTGTTCCCCGTGCTTTGCAAATGGATGTGGCTGATGAAGGAGAAAGAAAATAATTAAAGAAACCCCCAGCAAGCAGCCCAGAAAAAAGGAAAGAGGGGAAAAGGAAAAAAAAAAAAAAGGAAAAAGGGAAAAGAAAAAAAAGGAAAAAAAGGAAAAAAAAGGAGAAAAATACGAGCCAAAAAGGGAGGGAAAAAAGGAAGAAGAAAGGAAATAAAGGGCCAGTCAGGAATAGTGTAGGGGCTCCTCTCCCCACACTGCCACAGCTCCCATTAAAAGCAGAACATTTTAACCACCCGCATTTGGGTGCTGCAAATAATGGGAGGTCTCAAGACCCTTTAAGGTCAGCATGAACCATACCAGCCACATCACCATGAGGTGTGCCAGCCCAAACCAGCCGCGTTACGGGTGCCTCTTCACCACGTCGATGATTTCCTGGTACGAAACCTCTGTTGCATCACGGCCCAGAAGTGAACCAAGGTGGTTCCACTGCAGAGTCACTCTGTGGTGAGCCAGGTGCCTTGCCTTGGGGGAGCAGGAGGGCAGCGTCCTGGGGAGCAGCCAGGCAGCCCGCTCCGCCACTCCAGGCAGCCGGTGGCACCTCCTGCTCTTCACCTCATAGAATGGCGGATCCATGGGAAGAGGTGGCACCGGGAGGGTTTCACAAAGGAGAGGTGTTGCTACAGTGCAATAAAATACGTCCCACACAGGGGCAACTGCTCCTCTTTGGGAATCGGGGTGGGGGGAAATAAAATTGGAAAGTTTTTCTTCTATGAAGAAGAGAAATTTTATTGGAAGCCGTGTTGCTCATGCACCCCGATGGAACGAGCAAATTAAATTTGTAAATGTACTTTAAATCAGACACTGCAGACAATTCGATCAACTTTGTTGATCAAAGGCAAAACTTTAGCTGCCCTGCCTGGTCTAGTGCTGGTAGATCATCCTGCTTCAAGGCGGTGGCTGGACCACAGACCTCCAGAGGTCCCTTCCAACAGAGCTGCTGTGGTTTATGGTTACACTTCATGCAAGCACTAGCTTTTCCTGCAGCTGGAAGACTCTGCTGCAGCAGGGAAGTCTTCAGAAGCAAGGTCCTGGAAACAAGACCCATCTGGAGGGTCACTCTAGCTCAACACGATGAGAAATTGCCATCAGGTGGGGTGGGAAGGGAAG